>CALYDF020009621.1:0-10655 GCA_944474145.2 Dicrocoelium dendriticum
CCGTTTGGCAATTGGGGAATCGAAGTATGAAATGAGCTTCATTCATTGGTAGCGAACGAGTTCATCAGCAAATTGTGAACAGAAAGCACCACCTTCAAAACACTGAGAATATGGACCGATAAAGCACGCTCGCAATGAGAAGTTTGGCAAAGTCCATTTTTGCCAACTTCAGAAGGCCTTCGGAGTTCTGGTTCCGACGTAGTCACGGCCACGACTATCGAAATTCTACCTGAGTTTCATATCAGCACGGGTACTGCAACCGGCCTCCAAATGAAACATACTACTCATAGCGCAGTCAAGTTAGCTGGAATGACTCATCTCTGCAATAACTCATAAACTAGCACGGTTGAATCACTAACCGAAACCGCTATCCTCTACGCGCAAACGCCTAACAATGCTACAAGTACATATTCAAATCTTTCAAACCGCAAACACGCCTGTACTAAGAACCAAACTGAATGCCCTGCTATAAATAGGAATAATACCATATTCACTAGTACAGTAGAACCCATCGACTGCACAATAATGATACGAGATGCAGCAAATGCCGTACAGCTTCCGATTATCAAAACATACAGTCCTCAGAAACAAGCGCAACACCAAGCTTAAGAAGGTCATGTAACACAGTCGCTGAGCAGCAACACTCGTTAGGTCGATCTAGACCTGTTTACTAGACTGTCCTCCACCCGGCAGAATTTTCACAGCGATGTAGAATCTTAACAAATTAACAAGCGGCTAACAGCCAGGTCATTATTTTGTGGACCACTATGCGATACTACATGACGCAATATATGCAAATAAAGGTTCCATACAACTAGCCACCCACAAGGAGATTTTAGCAAATCTTCAGGAACACCGTTTTCCTGAAAAACTTATAACCACTTGTATACCGCCCAAAGCTCTCTCCATGGCGAATTCAAACAAAATCGCCTAATGATCTCACTGTATAACCCGCATGGTCTAACATCACATCAGGCGTTCACAGACCTTTAAGATATCGTTAAACTTTCTGTGAAGTAACTAATGTAAAACCTCAAACAGTCATAGACGTAAGATTACCGAAAAGTATTCATACTTACCCTGCACTAGTTAGACGCTCACAAAGTAACTCGCCTTAGAGACACTGGTCGATGAACACAATGTCATTCGAAAAATTCCTAAGTTGTTCAACGTTTTTCAGTAGTTTAGTGTCTTGTACTAATGCTTTTGCTTGTCCCAGAGTACTTACCGCCTCTCTTTTGGGTGCGTCGTGTAGACTTACAGATGCAGCAGAAACTCCCCGCACTAGTACGATAAGCATCCCTCAGAGTAGCGTACTACCGCTGGTTACGGGTAATAGTCCATCCGAGCTGCAGTGGGGTCCACCCTTAATAATTCCTCTCTCCACTATCCCTAACACCCATATTTTCCTGTCAGCTGTTGTCCCTCAGCTGTCACCATGTCCACTCCCACTAAACCAGCTGTGCATAGCTCATCAATTACTACTTTTGCCCCTGAGTTTCCAAGCTGCCCTCCATCTTGCAACGACCCCTTTGGTAAGCCTCCATCCCCCTGCCCTCCATATTTAGCGAGATTGTAAATACAACACACAATATGCATAGCATCAACATTATACCAAATCACTCCTAAATAACATACAAACCCTTCGAACGACCAGCGCACTTTTCCCCTCGCACATTAGAATGGTCACCGAGACATGGTTAAGGGAAAATACGTCTTCTGTTGTCTATCAGCTCGCAGGATACAATAGCTATGGTAGCTTCCGAGCCGCTAATCATGATGTTGAGTGCCTTATAAACACCAGAAATGACATCTATGCTTGTCCACTTACAGACCCCTATTTGAGCAGTCAGAAAGACTCGCTCTTCGTTTCTGCTCGTATAAATCAAATCGCTTTTTTATCGGCTGCGTCTACAACCCAACAAACTCTGATACAGCAACTGTAAACAATGTACTAAATGTATTTCACTGCGCTTCTGAGCATCCCGTGGACTGCAAACTCGTAGCTGGGGTTTCAATATGCCGAATATTTCCTGGGGCACACCTCTCTCATCTACAAAGTACGGCAGGTTTGCTACCTCCGTCCATTCCTACGTACGGTCGTCAACTCGATCTCCTCTTCACGTATTGTGTACCAGAAAGCTCGCCAATGTACTAAGCACGTTTCCCGGCAGTGACCATAGGATGGTCGTTTTCGTTTAGTTCAACATCGCCAAACCTTGTTAACATGCAAATCCATGACATGGTGTCATGAGTACACCTCCACTGACTGGGAGTTATTTGCATATTTCATTAGACTATTCCCATTGGACAGCTTCTTCTTAACTACTGATCCTCAACTCGCTGCAAATGAGTTCTATAGCAACATCAGAACCCGCCTTGACGTGATTTCACCGCTTAAGCGTAAATGCTCTATAAATCAAAAATATACAGAGAGCCTACCACCTAAAATCATCAAAAGATGGCAATACTTCGCAAAATGTACTGACAGACGAACGATTTTTCACTAGTTCTACAACAGCAACAACTCTTAGCCAAGTACCATGCCCTTCGCCACTCAAGACAAGTGGCGGAGGAAACGCATGTATTTTCTGGTAACAACAAATAGCAGCTGTTGGCTGATTTCATAAAACTTCGAAACCCTACGACAAAAGAAATAAATTTTATCACGCTTCCCGATGGCTCTGTCACACATGACCTTGTCTCCATTACTGAGGCCCTGAACTGGCAAGTTTGTTTGTCCTTCAGCAAAGTCGTTTATTCCTCTTCGCTTGACTTACCCACCGTAACCTCCAACCAACTCACTAAAATAGAATTCTCACTCCGCGATATAAAAAGCTATTGGGGGTGGGGCGATGAAACAATCTAAATACGAATGTCGTGATGCTCTTTCTTCAATCGCACTAAAACTAGAAGGGTCAGATATCTCCATGCACTCTTTCAATGAAGACTGGCAACGTAACCACACAGTGACAGACAGCCACTACTGTACCACATCACAAAGCTGGACTCAGGCCGGACGTTGAAAACTACCGGCCATTCAGCCACACTTCCATTATTTGTAGAATGATGGAGAGACTAATTGCCCCGAAGGTTGTAGATTTCCTGCAAACAAGTGGCCTGCTTACTAACGCACAACGTGGATTTCTGAAGAAACGCTCATGTGTAACATGTCACCTTGCCTTTCCCAGCAATCTTGCTCTCTCCTTTGACTGCTGGAAAGCATCAGTAGTAATCTTCCTAGACATGCAGAAAGCGTTTGATCATATACCTCACGATAAGTTTATGGATAAAATTGCATCTGTTGGAATCCGCGACCCAATATTATCCTGGTTCAAGTCATACCTTTCAATCCGAACCCAGGTTGCTAGAATAATTGATCGAAATTTACAGCTTAGACCAATAATGAGCGGCTTATTTCAGGGGGGGGGGCGTTATTGGCCACTACTCTTTTTATTGTCTATTAACGATATATTTGACGCAATACACTATGGTGTCTCATACGTGTTAGCCGATGGCATGTAAATCGTTTACACATTTGATGTTACTGATACCAGCCATACCACGAACGTCATTATATCAACTTTGAAAGCCCTTGAGCTATGGTGCGCCAAATGTGACATGTCGTTCTCGACCGAGAAGTCCAATGTCGTACTGTTCCGTTGTACAATCACATCTGGCACTCTGGTTCCTTGTGGAAAACCAATGACATGCAAAAGTACAATAAAAAATTAGGTCTTCTCCATTCTGACTCACTAAACATTATGGAGCCCACGGCAAATGTAGTTGCTAAAGCTCGTTGGAAGCAGTGGACTGCTATTCAAAACATTCACATTGCACGATTCCATAGCTACACTATGCAAAATAAAAACCCGACTGCTCCTAGACTATTATGCACTGATTTACCGTAACGCAAGAAATGGTGATCGCCAGCAACTGAAGAACTTGCAGAGGTCTTTCAATATACGTCTGCTGGGATTGGCCTCTCAAAGCTCTTACACACAGCGTTGCAAGGCCTT
Source organism: Dicrocoelium dendriticum (assembly GCA_944474145.2). Lineage (NCBI taxonomy): Eukaryota > Metazoa > Platyhelminthes > Trematoda > Plagiorchiida > Dicrocoeliidae > Dicrocoelium > Dicrocoelium dendriticum. The sequence continues at coordinate 4,020 of CALYDF020009621.1, forward strand.
AAAACTATACTCGATATGGCTCAGGCGGATACAAATTAATATATGTTTTTTATTCGATATCAAACACAAGCGAGTTCATGACCAAAGCATGGATTTGAAATCCAAAGACTGGCCAAACTGCAGTATTTGAGACAGCCACAATTTGATTTAAATAGAAGAAGCCTAGAACTCAGGCACATACAAAACTTTGCCTGAACGTTTGCGCTAAGATATGGGACAGACTGTCGTCCAAGCTGCGAGAATGTAAATCACCTACAATCTTTCGTAAGGAGATCCACAGCTTGTTAACTGTTGCAAAGGTCACTGGGCTGCTGAGACAATATGTCACGGAATATATGGCATGTGAAAGCGGTCTAGCGGATGTCTGAAACATGCTATCGGTCACCATGCTATTATATCTCCCGTGTTTAACATTTTGACGCCTCGCAACTGTTGATCACAAAAAACCTTTTTGGCCTGCAGCGCAACAGAACAGGAAAACGCTACACCGAGCTCTGCTAAACGAACCTATAGACCTAGATATAGCTAATAAATTTTGACGAATATTTTTTAATCTGCGATCATCTTAACATTTATTTATTAATTAACGAACCGTTTTCCGTATTTATAAGCAATTTTCTTTCCTATCCGGTGGTATCAACATACGACCGCAGAGCGCTTTATGACATCCGTCAATCTCAATTCCTACACACCTTGGCTGCCATTAAAACATCGATCCGGGTCCCCTTTTCTTGTGACAACTTGAACAGAAACTGTTTTCAACCATACATTTACAAAACTTGACCAGGTCCACTACAATCCGTATCTTATACTCTCGAGATCTAAAATGATTTTTTAATTTTCGTTTACCTTACTCTTTATATTCGTCATGCAATGTTAAATATTTCTTCTACATTCTCAAGAGCAACAGCCCACGAGCAGACGGTAATTCTCAGTGCTCCGCGATATCAGATACTGTACTCTACGAACGCATGCAACTGTTGGATAAACCTAAAGATTCCTTTCAGAACTGCCTTAGACAACGATAATTCGAGCAACCATCTATTGCGGCGATCCCACCTTATAATTTGATCGCGAAATCCGTAGGCCTTTCTTGACAGTGTTTAAAGAAAGCAATTTCTTATTTATCATCACTACTTTTATGGCCTTTCTATTTCCTCATATGTTATATTCTTCTTTATGCTATTGTTGGCAATAGCCGGGTCGATCTCCTGAGGTGACGGCTTGAAGCTTTCGAACTAATAGATTAACCCATGAAAAACAAAGTGCTATACACTCCCTGAGGAGTGATAAAAGTGCTTGACTCAAAAAACGGATAGATTATACGGGATATATGACCTGTATATAAATATATATATATATATATATTTATACTCTAAAAAGAGCCCTAAGGTTGAGTATAACTGATGATGGCTAATCTGCTTTAGAGCCACCCAAACACACGGTCACAACTGACAAGGAATTGCGAGTGAAACTTTTCGAGTGACTAGCATGCATGGAAGCAGGTCTCCTGGAGACAACTCCACGGTTGGTCGTATTACCTTACTAAAACATTTAGCTTTATCTGCTTTTGTTATTATTATTATTATCATCAATTTCTCCATCTATCTGGAAGATGCGACTGATCATTCATCCCCGTAAAATAGCTGGGGAACTGCTCTGATAAAACTCGAAGAAATATTATCCGTCCCATGCGATCCCCTTGTACATAATGATCAGACCAATCAGTTGGACTGTGCCTCGCATCGTCGACGGAAATGCCATTTATTTATTTATTCATTTAGTTATTCGCCCTGTCGTAATGTCTAGTGCTGCTCCAGGATCGGCACTCCCCTTATTTCTTATTAACTCTTGAAGGTGCAGAGTGAACACTTTGACGGCTTTGTCTACTTGAGCAGCTGCATGTCTACTGGTGGTACTATTATAGTGGAAGTTTCTCTCCGGATCCCTAAAGCCCGGTCTGTATTTGTCAACCCGAAACACTTTTAGCGCCGTCGAGATGTGTCTCTCTTACTAAATGACCGTGTTTATTGTGTCACCGGTCGGGTTGTGTTGTTATTTTGCAACGAGTCATGGCCATTTCATGTAGATAACATACGCTGACTCTCGGCCTTCGATTATGTGTGCTTAATGGGAAATTTGTTGCTCGTGTGTGATAACAACAACGTATCTGAAAAGCTGAATCCAAACTTTGTGTCTTAGGGAATGTGAGTATTCTCTTCAGCAAGCTGGTTTTGTTGCGCCTTTTGAGATGGCTCGATCACGTTCTACACATGGTGCCTGATTCTCGCTTACCTCGGACAATAGACGATTAGAACCGGCTCTGGTTTTACTTTACGACACGGATAGCCTGCAGTGGACATAATCGCATCATTTCCCTGCTAACTTGAAAAATTGCTTACGCCATCTCCGTCATTCATTTTAGTGTCATCCTTATTCTATATACCGCGTGTAAGTCGGGCTTGGGTGTAGTTTCATTCTAGAATGATTAACTACCGACTTGGTGCAATGTGGTATCTTTATTGCACCTGCATAGAATGGATAAGCCACAGGTAACCCAACTATTTTAGGCTTATTTAACCCGGTTGTATTTCGCGATGACTTCATGTGTTGCCCATTACGATATTGTACTCATCATGATCTATGCTATGCTATTCTTGCTACCTCCGCAAGCGGCGTCTAGTATGGTTACATACCGAGAGTGAGCTATGACATCTTCATTTTCGTATTATTATTCGGCCGTGATTCATATCACTATGTCAGCTCCATGGTATTGCTCACCATAATTGTAGCTTGACTAGCTGCTCAATGCTAACTTGCCTGATGCTTAGAGATCCGGTGCATCGCAGAATAATGGTTCAGTCCATCCATGAGCTCATTCGTAATTGATGTGAGTGCGGTATTTCCGAGCGATTTGTGTGCTTGCTACGGATCGATGCTAGGGTGGCAAATTATTGTGTATGTTTCCAATTCGATGGATCCGTTTGATTCGAAAGGTTATCATCGCTTGACCGTTTACAATACGCGTAAAATGTCAAATTTGACATTTGTAACACAATGCTCAACGATTGTCCCTCGTGTGACCACTTTGGATTATGCATTCGAAGAGAAATTTCCCTGGAAAATCTGTGTCAAGTGAACAATCACGACAATTAACCGACTAGCGATTATCACGATATTGCCATTCCATATTCCAGTCCGCAGGCTAGTGATGAGAGTGAGTATAGTTATAGTTCCAGTTATCCCTCAGCCATACTGAATTTACCGGGGGCCTATGAAAACACACGTATTAACCGGATGGCCAATCTTTTGAATGGATTAAATAAAAGGTTGCATCTAACGGGAATGGTACGTCAGTGTGTCATTATATAACATCGGAAATGAATCGGCGCATAGCGACAATGGTTTTATGAGTACCGAATGGGCTGCACCTGGAACGTACGATATAGACCGTTAGCAAATAGCTTATGGCCACAGTAGAGTACAGGTCGGTAGGTATAAACGGTTGAGTACTTGGACATTTGCACAATAAATGTGAACACTGTTTGGAAAGTCGCATGTTTGACAGTGGCAGCGGGACTTAGTTGATGTCACTTGTCAATACCAAAGGTTGCGCATCAATCGTTCTTTGAGTAGGTGCACATGCCTCGGGCAGCACATGACCGAACCGGTCGGAGACACAGAGAGCCAGAAGTGGACACTGTATCGCATTCGACATGCTGTGTGATCTCCCACATCAGCTACTCAAACCAGACTGTACATGTAGAGGGCAACACCTAAGTGCACACTATTTCACTGTACCAATAGTCTAGTCATCATTCTACCTAGCAGTTGCTTTACTATTGCCACATCGGATTCCTTCAAATATGGATGCCCAAGATTTAAGGCAGTCACGTCTAAATGTGGAAGAAAACATCAACCGTTCGTATGGGGTAGTTATTCTCATACCTGCAAAAGTGGTTGTTAGCCTGACCTCCAAACGAAACCCATACACGTTTGTCGTACCATTGATGATGATGTCTAATGTGTCTCTATCCACTTTGTGACAGCTCACACTTAAGTTTGCATAAACGCATGTACATACGTTGCATTCGAACTGCCATTGGACAAAGATGACGCCAATCTATGTATATATGTATACCGAATGAATTCCACGAGGATCTTCATACCGCTTTTGTACGGTTAACTTGGTGCAGTAGAACGACATTCGAGCAAACCGGAGATAATATTACCAGAACATGAGGAAGGTGAGTTTATGACAAACTCATGTTGATTTCAGGTGTTGCGAATCCAAGACAAATTTGATCGATGCGAATTCCGTGAACTACTCGAAAGGGCGGTTTCTCAGGTGCCGGAGAAGGCACAATTGTACGCGGAATAGAAGCACCATGAGTATGTTCCCATTCAATTTACTAATCCAGGCCAATAAGGCAGCGTATGTGGTACGTTTGCCTGCGTGTTGAATAATCTTGCATTTCAGAAGTAGATGTTGCTTGAGCTCCCCTGTGTGGATGCGCCTGATGTGAATGTTGACAAGGTGCCTACCTGTCTATTACCCACTACCTCGTCCATACTGGCTCCACGAGCCAGTTGGTCGTCGCTGGAGGGGACGGAGTGCACCGTCCTCGTGACGGTGCTAGGCTCAAAAAGTGGTTCCATGCAACCTGTGTGGAACGGGCTACGGTCCAGCCACCGCCTCGTGTACGTCTGATGTGTATGAATCCCCAATTAGGCTGGAATGCTTCCGTTCTGCTTGTTGAAGGAGTGTGGGCCGGCTCCGTTGATGAAACGTGGCTCCCATTCGCATGCCTCCCGGTCTTATTCCTTCGGGTTTACACCGGATATGGGGTGTGTGGATGGAACTATGGGTGGTGCAGCGCAAGCCACCCATGGTCCCTCTGTAGGCGCAGGCGTCCTGTGACTGTCCCCATGGACATCACAGTGACAGGCAAATCCGGATACGGACGCCGCCTAATCATATATATATATATATATATATATATATATATATATATATATATACTCTGAAAAAGAGCCCTAAGGTTGAGTATAACTGATGATGGCTAATCTGCTTTAGAGCCACCCAAACACACGGTCACAACTGACAAGGAATTGCGAGTGAAACTTTTCGAGTGACTAGCATGCATGGAAGCAGGTCTCCTGGAGACAACTCCACGGTTGGTCGTATTACCTTACTAAAACATTTAGCTTTATCTGCTTTTGTTATTATTATTATTATCATCAATTTCTCCATCTATCTGGAAGATGCGACTGATCATTCATCCCCGTAAAATAGCTGGGGAACTGCTCTGATAAAACTCGAAGAAATATTATCCGTCCCATGCGATCCCCTTATACATAATGATCAGACCAATCAGTTGGACTGTGCCTCGCATCGTCGACGGAAATGCCATTTATTTATTTATTCATTTAGTTATTCGCCCTGTCGTAATGTCTAGTGCTGCTCCAGGATCGGCACTCCCCTTATTTCTTATTAACTCTTGAAGGTGCAGAGTGAACACTTTGACGGCTTTGTCTACTTGAGCAGCTGCATGTCTACTGGTGGTACTATTATAGTGGAAGTTTCTCTCCGGATCCCTAAAGCCCGGTCTGTATTTGTCAACCCGAAACACTTTTAGCGCCGTCGAGATGTGTCTCTCTTACTAAATGACCGTGTTTATTGTGTCACCGGTCGGGTTGTGTTGTTATTTTGCAACGAGTCATGGCCATTTCATGTAGATAACATACGCTGACTCTCGGCCTTCGATTATGTGTGCTTAATGGGAAATTTGTTGCTCGTGTGTGATAACAACAACGTATCTGAAAAGCTGAATCCAAACTTTGTGTCTTAGGGAATGTGAGTATTCTCTTCAGCAAGCTGGTTTTGTTGCGCCTTTTGAGATGGCTCGATCACGTTCTACACATGGTGCCTGTACGTTTACCGCGCGGCGCTCTATTCGCTTGTTTAGGACCAGACTGGAGGTGAACCCGTAGTCATCACTGTTTCACTCGGCGACAGCATATGAAATCATTGACTTTACCTCTTGCCGTCGTTGGATCCACACGCCTGCGTGGTTATGGACCTAAGGATGCAGTGTGTCAATGACTGGAAACAATTCAGAATATGGCGCGCAATGGAAACCAGTGGAAGATCTGTTTACATACGTGTTTAGGTTCAGTTGTAAAGACCGAAACGAAAAGAGCGTGTATCAAATAATGTTTATTTTTTCTTAAGGTACAAAGACTGAAGTCTGCTACTGACCTTCATTCAATGTGTCATGATGATGATATTGTTGCAGCGATTCTCCTTGTCACTTTCAAATGATTACTGCATGGAAGCAGCACAAGAGATATCTCTGTGTAGCTGCATCCAAACTCCCTCAGGTATACTGAACAGTTTTGTTGGCGCTCAATCCCGATATATCATATCCAAGTAGTGCTTGTCATGGAATTTCCTGAATTGCGCAACTGACATTCCTCGTATGCTTGCGGCGGAAAGTTTTTCCCGATACTCACCACTCTATGTTCGAAGCAGAGTTGATGAGGTAGCCGCTTCAAATACAGTAATACAAGCTTATACCACTGTTCTTCGTGTGCTGCTTGGTGTGCGCAGCTTTCTCAAAGTGAGTTTGTCAC
>CALYDF020009622.1:0-10683 GCA_944474145.2 Dicrocoelium dendriticum
GATGTATAACTCCCACAAAGATACAACCAGTCGAGAGCGAAACGAACCAACCTGTCGGGGTGACCTTGACGAAAGGCCGCGCGGCTGCAGCAACTGGCACAACTGAAAAACAACTTTTCGCCAGCGCTGCGTACTGCTCGGCATGCAGGTCCGTACAAAGCTGATGGTACCATTAGTTGCTGACATCGCACTGCAGACCGCCTGAATCCTCAGTTACTGGCATTTTGCAGCTTGGACTGCCAAGAAGTGCGATAACCTAAGAATCCAAACCACCAGGAACAACAGCCTCGGTGAATTGCGAGACCGACAAAGTTGAAAACATAGTGGAATTATAACAGGTAGACAATAGTTAAACGACCTCAATAAAAAAGGCAAAAACTGGGTGCAAAATGGGATTAAAACTGGGAATAAAACAAAAAGACTACCGGTAAGTGCCAGACGTTTTGACCAGACCCGCCTTAACCGATCCAAGATGTCTTGGGTGAGAGGAAATTTGACAAAAGTCAACTTCCGTTGCAAGTGTTTATTCAAACAATGTTTTCTACAACATTGTAGCTAAAAATCTCCATCCGTATGGCAAGCCAAAAAATCGAGTTACCGCGTAGAACTGACAGGATGTTGCTGAGTTCGTTCCTTTTTCTCGATTATATACCTGTATTCATTTTTTGCGTAATTTTGGTACTTTTATCGTGTTTTTTCATCCTTTATCTGTTCGACTCACATTTCGATAGCTGCAGCTAAATCGTTTCACAGCGTAACGTGCTTACCTTGGCTGTTGCAAGTTTCATGGAACACAACCAAGAGGTTTGGTTTAAGATTTTCGATAGCAAACTGGAAACTAAAGGCATTACGGCGGACTGTCGAAGGTGCAATCAGCTCCTCTGACGCCTTTATTCATCAGTTGTGACGCTGATTGAAGACATTTTACTCTGCACATCGAATGAGGCAAAGTATGAAACAATGAAGCAAACGATTTTAAAAGGGTTACAGCCCAGCGCACGAGCTTGCTTTGAAGAACTTAATGGTCTTAAGTTTGGAGGTAGCAAGCAGTCGGTGTTACTCCGCGAACTTCAGCGCATCGCTGGTCCCTTATGCTTGAGCGAAGAAGGGATAATGGAGCTACGGTTTGCACGCCCCCCAGAGCCAGTGCCGGTAATGCTGTCCATGTTCTTAGATACAACCGTGAACGAATTAGCTACCAAGGCGGACGCTGCGTTCGAACGTTTTCCGCAGCGGACGACCCGTAGCTCCGGTTGTTAGAACCCAAGGGGCAGGCGGTAATTGTTTATTACTAAAGTGGCTTACACTAGGTGTGTTCGTTCATACATTGGAGGCAACCGCTCGTCTGCGGGATCCCCATGCAGTGTTCCCCAACTGGTGCTTGCCTCTGTGTTTACGCTTCGTGCGCATGGAACTGTAATCTTGATGTCATCTTCAACTTTGGGGAATCGGCAGAGCTCGCTGTTGGTGTGTCATCTTGCCCCACCACACTACTTATGCCAGGAGCAGTAGTATCTACCTTTAATCCACCACACTCCTCCCCTCCAAAGGGCTCGCGTCAGCTGCCTTCCGTCAGAGTATTTCTGACCGCCGGGGATGTTCATTGTTTGAGCGTGTTTCCTCATCCAATTCGTACCACTTCCTCAGCTCGCCGGCATTCACCCTGCGCGATTCACCTTGCCGAGCGATTGTATACACTGGGCCCCGCCGGTCGACTACCTCGTACGGTCCTTTCCACTTCGCTAGGAGTTTCCTCTCCCCTGGGCCGCAAGTGGGATAGCGTTGATGGTCCCTGTACTTCACTTCCGAACCAATCTGAAACTCAATATTCCTTCCACCTTTACTGGTCTGGAACTTCGCCATCCTCCGAGCCTGAGTCGCCTGTAGGTTGCGGTTGGCGGTCTTCCGGTTATTCCGTGTCTCCTCGGGAGATATACGGCAAGTTGGCCACATTCCAATCTCTAGGTTCACAGGTAGACGAGGTTGTCGACCGTACATCAAATGGAATAGTGATTTCTTTGTGGAAGCCTGTTTGGTTGCTCGATGGGCCAGCAACAGTGGCGGCAATGTTTCCTCCCAGTCTCCACCTTTTGCTGCTATCCACTCCTTGATTGTTCTATTGTTACGTTCCGTCAGGCCATTGGTTTGCGGGCGGTATGGGGTGGTGCGCAATTTCTTACTGCCAAGTTTCTCCAAACAGTTCCGGAATTCTTCACTCTCGAAGCGCGCCCTTTGTTCTGTTAATATGGCCTTTGGGATTCCGTGAGCCACTACCAAGTGATTCATGACAGTATGGGTAACGGGGCTAGCCCGTTGATCCGGGATTCCTGTCGCCTCAATCTATCGCGTGATGTGCTCGGTCATCAATAAACTATATTGGTTGCCACGCCTGGTCAATGGAAACGGCCCCATCACGTCGACCGACCAAAGTTCACCAATTTCCGAGACCGGGATCGTCATCATTTGCTGCTGCATTCCTCGACAATCCGTTTTCATGAGCTGACATTGTCTGCACGAAAGCACGCACATCTAAACGTCCCTTTTCATCCCCGGCCAATACGCGCGTTTTTCAGCAGATCGTATGTCCTGGAACAACCTGTGTGCGCCATCTCATGACAAGAAACTATCAGATTCCGTCTTAGTTTTATTGGAATGACTGGCACCGAATGGTTGCTACCTCCTGGTATCCACATTAAGATCCCTACTTCGTTCACTTGCAGCTTTCCCAGGTCTTTTGCAAACGGTCTGAGCTGCTTAAGTTGGTTTTTGTTGAAGTTTGTCTGACCAGCTAATCGCGCGGTGATCAACTTGCGCAGGAGTTTGTCCCTGCGTTGCTCAGTTGCCAACCGTACGGGATCTTGCTCGCACAGTATACCGTTAATACTGAAAGCTACGCTCGGCAGGTCATCATCATCTATCATGCGTGGCAGGAAACCCGCCGTTTGATTTTCCTTCCCCGGCACTTGTTTTATCGTGAAATCATACTCTTGTAGGCGCAATGCCCATCTCGCCAGCTGTCCTCTGAGGTCTTTGGCAGACTTTGTCCACTCCAACAGTTTGTGGTCTGTTTCGACGTGAAATCGCTGACCCAAGAGATATGGCCGTCATTTATCTAACGCCCAGAAAATTGCGAGACAGTCTTTCACTATGGTTGAGTATCCGCGTTCCGTTGGGCAAGCCAGCGGACCGCCAGGAGGCGATACGAAGGTTCAAGACGCCGCGGTTTGGTGCTAGGACGGATCCCCTCGTGTTTGCGGTGCACCTCAAGAGCTTGTTGGACCGCGCCTTGCCGGGGGTTGGATGGGCCGTCAAAGACGCAGTTGCTGGTGGATCAGTTTTTGGCCGGTCTCCCACAGCCAACCGCGGAGCGCCTTCGCATTGCGAATGCTACTCGGAAGATGCAATTGGAGGAGTTGGCGCAAGTTACTCGAGACCTGGGCGACGCACCACTAGCTGCGCTGAAGGAAGAGCCTCATGAGATTGTGGAACGGATGGACAAATTGGAACTGATGATGGAACAGCTTACGGAAGACATCAATGGGCTGCGAGTTCAGCGTTATCGGGTGCGCACAAAGGGATGTTGCTTCATCTGCGGGAAACCGGGGCACTGGAAGAGACAATGTCCGCAGAGGCGTGGTGTTACTCGGGTGTCGAATAAAGGTGTGCGACCTTATTTTTCTTTTCGGATCGAGGACTGCATATTTGAGGCGTTGAGCAGGAGTGCGTTTGAAGCAATGGTGGAAGTAGACGGAACGATGGAATAGTGTCCGACCGATACGGGTACCGCGGTCTCACTAATCAATCATCGGCGCGGTGAAAAGCTTCAGTCGTGCTGCACGATCGTAAGAGCGGTTGGCGGTCATTCAGTGGGAATTGATGGGATAGCCGAACACACCGTGAGAATCGGGGGACGAATGCCAACACACTTCTTTCTCGTGTCACCAGATGCGAAATAAACCATATTGGGAGCAGATTTCCTGGAACTCAATAAAGCTGTCATTGATCTAAAGCGTGAGAAGTTGCTAATGGAATGCGGGTCACTACCACTCACTAATCGTGGAGAAATTAGATCTTTGCAGTCGGTCGTTGCTGTGTTCCATTTGAGCCCATCTTTGCAGTCGCTGCTCAACAAATACCAACCCTTGCTTACGGATGACAGCAGCTAAAATGGGTTTTGCGATTGGATCGAGCACACCATCCCGCTAACTCTCCAACCGTATCGGCCTCATGGACCTCGAAGGATAATAATCCACCTGGCGGCTGAGGTGAACAGGCAAGTGCAGGAAATGCTGGACGCGGGCGTGACTGAGGAGGCACATAGCCCGTACAACTCTCCTGTGGTTTTAGTGAAGAAGACGAATGGAAATTACCGATTCTGTGTCCACTTCCGAAGGCTGAAGGAAATTTCCTTGGCTCGCTTCGTTCCAGTTCCATCAGTTTCTGACATTTTTGATCGGCTGCGGCAGTCGAGGATATTCACGATCCTGGATTTGAGATCAGGATACTGGCAGCTGGCAACAAAACAGGGTGCTCGAGAGAAGACGGGATTAGTCCCAGCCCCAAGCCGCGCCGCCTTGAGCCATTGCATGGCCTCCTGGCGGTCCGCTGGCGTGTCCAGGCCAGAGAGTAACGCTTCCTTCGAGGCGGTCCAGTCCAACTTGACCGGACCTCTTCGCGCCACCTCCATAACCGCCTTCGCCCTGCCCTTGAGGAGACTCCGCAGGGCCGCCATCTTCGCCCGGTCAGTCTTCATTCCTACCGCCTCTGCCGCCTCCTCGAAATCCTCCAAAAACGCCTTCACATCCCAGTCTTTAAATGGTTCCGGCCAGGGAATCTTCATGACTTTCGAGGTCACGACACTAAATGTTAGAACACATGGTGCAGGCGGTAATTGTTTATTACTAAAGTGGCTTACACCAGGTGTGTTCGTTCATACATTGGATGCGTCCGCACATCTGCGTGATCTCCATGCAGTGCTCCGCAACTAGTGCTTGCCTCAGTGTTTACGCTTCGTGAGCATGGAACTGTAATTTTGATGTCATCTTCAACTTTGGGGAACTCGGCAGGGTTCGCAGTTGGTGTGTCATCTTGCACCACCACACTACTTATGCCAGGAGCAGTAGTATCTACCTTTAATCCACCACACGGTGACGGATTCTCACCGATGAACACCGAATCCCATACTTTCTCTTAGTCGTCAGGCCGATCTGACACTAAGACGAGGAAATTGCGCTACTTCGCAGCAGAATAGCAGCAATGAAGACTTCGAAGCGGCGTGCGCCACGGTCAAATGCTGACTACGTGTTGGCTACCGTTCATTGCGGCTCGTCTGTGCCTGCACCGAGTACGTCATGTTCGGTACAAAGGCGCAACATTTTCTCTACAAGTTCTCAGTCAGATTATGTCAAACCCTTCGAAGAAGTATGTTGGTATCACCGCCAATACGGTGAAAGAGCTAGACGTTGTCGGGCTTCCTGTATTATGCACGACCAAGCTGCTTCAGGGAAAGCAAATTGCCCGCATATTCGCACGACAAACGTATCCGTCAATACTTAAGCAAATCGTTTGTTTTACGTTAATGCTCGACGTTCTTCCATCACGTTGCTCATGGACACGGGAGCGGAAGTCAGTCTCATCCCAGCCACCGCTAACGGCATGCACTCAGAGCCTACGTAAAAGCTGCGTGCTGCCAACGGTTCTCGGATAGTTTCATTCGGTCAGCGCAGGATACACTTGGACCTTAACCTGCGCCGAGGTTTTCAGTGGGTCTTCATGGTTGCGTCTGTAACCTTCGCAATTATCGGTATCGACTTCCTGCGACATTTTGGGTTGCTTGTTGATGCTGCTCGCCACATACTTTTAGACGACCGTACTCAACTAGGGGTTGAAGGCGTTCTTGCGGACGCCCCCATAATCAGTCCAGTTTTTCGAACCGCCGATGTACCGTTAGATTATGCGAACCTACTCTCTGAATACCCGCGACTGGTACGACCAACTGCAGAGCCTCCGCCAGTCAGGAAAGAGGTCGCTCATCACATAGTCACGCGTGACCAGCCAGTTAGCTTAAGACCGAGAAGGACAGCTACTGGAAAACTGCTTGCAGCCCGAGCCGAATTCTCCACATGCTTCAGCTCGGTATCGTCAGACCGACCAACAGCCCATGGGCGTCACCTCTGCACGTGGTCCCGAAGAAGGTCATGGGGGACTGGCGTCTTTGCGGCGACCATCGACCCTTGAATAAGGTTACCGAGCCCGATCGCTATCCGATCCCACACAAAGTGGATCTCACTGCCAGTCTGGCAGGTAAAAATATCTTCAGTAAAATCGAGTTGGTACGCGCATATAACCAAATACCGGTAGCCGAAGAGGACATCGCTAAAACTGCCGCGACAACTCCAGTTGGTTTGTTCGAGTTCCTGAGCATGCCGTTTGTTCGAAAGAATGCCGAGCCAACTTTTCAGCGCTTCCTCGACCAAGTTTGTCGCGGCTTAGACTTCGCTTACGCTTATCTCGACGACATTTTAATCGCGAGTTCTTCACGGGAAGAGCACGTGCGCCACGTACCAACACTTTTTGATTGTTTAGCTCAACACAGGGTGACGATCAAAGCAGCAAAGTGTTCCTTTGGTGCAGGCACAGTAAACTTCCCCGGCCGTCATACTCCTCTGCAGACGTCGGGCCACTGCAGGATAAAATTCAAGCCACCACCGACTGCCCCGAGCCTCATTCGTTCAAACAGCTCAGGCCTTATGATGGGCTTGTCAACTTTACCGACGGTTCATACCCAAATACGCCTCGCTGATGCAACCAATCACGGACCTTCTTGGAGGGAAACTTAAGAAACGCGAATTTCCTACGGTAGCACGCGCCGCTCTTAAGTTGCTGAAAGAGACCATCGCCAACACAGTTTCTATTGCGCATCACGGTCCGGCCATCCCACTCTCCCTCAGTACTGCCGCCTCGGACGTGGCGGTCGGCGTCGTTTTGCAGCAACGTGTAGCTGACACGTGGCAGCCCTTAGCGTTTTTCTCCAAACGCTTACAACCTACCGAATCTCGCTACAGCACGCTCGGTAGAGAACTACTAGCAGTATATCTAGCGATGCATCACTTTAGACACGTCCTAGAGGGCCGCTCCTTTGTCGTGTTCACCGACCACAAACCCCTGACTTACGTGCTCGGCTCGACTACCGACCGATACTATCCTAGAGAGTCGCGCCACCTTGATTACATTGCTCAGTTTACGACCGATCTACGGCATGTCTCAGGTGTGCGCAACGCCATCGCCGATGCACTTCCCGCATTCAAGCTATCTCCGCTGACGCCGGCACTGCTATCGACTTGGCAGCCACAACTCAACGATCCTGAGGTTGTTCTACTACGCAGGTCACCCACCTTGGATATACGACCCGTTTCGCTGACATCATCAGACGGAACGATGCTCTGCGATTTATCTCTGGGCACGCAGCGCCCAGTCGTCCCACGCGCGTTTCAACAGAGCGTGTTCGAAACGTTGCACGGCTTGTCTCATCCAGGCGGTCGTGCATGGGTTAAACCCGTAACCGCACGATTCGTCTGGCGCAATTTTAATCGGGTCTTCCGTACTTGGGCAGCTGATAGCCTTCCGTGTCAACGCGCGAAGATGCACAAGCACACGAGAAGCCCATCAGGCACGTTTCCAAAGCCAGACGCACGTTTTCATCACTTTCACGTCGACCTCGTAGGTCCTCTGCCGCCTTCGTAAGGCTCTATTTTTCTACCGACCTGTACCGATCGATTTACTAAATGGCCTGAGGCCGTCCCTATCACAAGGTTTTCCTCGGAAACGGTAGCGAAAGCTTTTCTGGAGCGCTGGGTAGCTCAATACGCTGTCACGCCATCGTGACCACCGACCGGGAGTCACATTTTTCGTCAACATTTGCTAAGTTGCTTAAGGATTTAGGCTGTTGCCCCGTTCAGACGATGGCGTATCATCCGGCCGCTAACGGCATGGTGGAGCGTTGTCACCGCCGGTTGAAGGCAGCGCTACGTGCGCACGCAGCTCCTTCATGGTCTGAAACGCTTCCCCTCGTTCTCGTAGGCTTAAGCAACACGGTTAAAGCCGATTTCGACGCCACACCAGCGCAGCTAGTCTACGGTTGCACGCTGCGGTTGCCCGGAGAGCTGGTAGCACCAGCCTCGAATATTTCCACTTTTGGCTACGGACGGTACACTGATCGATTAGCCTACCAGATGCATGAGCTGCGTCCACCTGCCCCTCGATCGAAGAAGACACCAGTGTACGTGCACGCGAAGCTGTCTACGTGTTTACACGTCCTCCTTTGCGCAGACGGTGATTGACAGCCTCTTCAGTCGCCGTACATAGGACCTTTTAAGGTGCTACATCTTGCGAGTAAGGCGTACACTATTGACCGCGGTGGTCGACGCGAAGTCGTCCTCATTGACAGTCTAAAACCCGCCTTTATGGAAGATACCACCTCGCCTACTTCGCCTAGTAGTGCTTCGTGCGACGTCAAAACTTACCGCACCAGCTTTCAGCATCCTAGTGTAGTTTACCAAGAACACAATCTCGGTCTACAAGCCGTCCCAACGTCTCCCGATTCTAACCTGCCGCCTCCCACGACCAATCGCCGTGGTCGGGAGATGCCTACGCTCGTTCGTTGCTCCGACTATGTACAGTGTAAATACGTTTAGCTTTGTAGATATTGTATATATTTGCCCATTTTGGTCGATTAACGTTTTGAAAACACACAACCTATTAAAAACCTCAGAATAACCTGCGTTGAAAAAATATTCAAAAACCAAAATATTTAAAAACGCTGACCATTCGTTTGTTCTGTTTGGCCTTTTCTGCGCGTGTTTTTTCATTTTCTGGTCTCTGCATGCCCAAAACCCTCCCCTTCGGTCGACTGGCGCCTATGTGGAATGTTTTCGTTGACCTGACCCGGACGCTGGTTGTTTCTCCATGGAACGGGCGTTGCTTCTCCGCGGGACGTGTCGCTGCTTCGCGGGACGAAGGTTGCTTCTTCGCGGGATCAGTGTCACTTCGCGGGACCAGGGTCGCTTCTCCGTAAGGCAATGGTCGTTTCTTCGTGGGATGATGGTCGTTGCTCCGTGTGACGAGGATGGTTTTGGCGCGGGGCCGGGTACGGTGGGGGAGAGCATTCCAAGCGCACCGTTTTGAAGCAGCAGAGGTTGAGGTCATGTCGGCCTTTTTCTGGTCTTGCCAGTTTTGTAGTCTGGCAAGCCCGCTCCAACGGCACGCCGAAATGCACCCTGCCCTGCAATCAATAAATAACAAATCACAAACGGCACAGCAGACTCCGACTTTCAGCGAACCCCAGTTACATGAACCCTGGCTCATTTTTACTTAGCACTATTTTGCCTTACGAACCTTGCTTCAGTCGTCCTTTTCGAAATCGAAAGCTTTCTATGTTCACCCTTCTAGGGGAGCACTGTAGCGCCCAAAAGGATAACTCTTATCTTTCGTGTACAACTTAATTATTTACCGATTGTACATTATTCTTTCTTGTTTTACTCGTCTTTACAACCGGCTCGACACTCGACTGCCTTGTAAGTTAGCGCGCTCATGCGTTCGCTCTTTCTTCAACCGTCCGCGTTTTCTTGTAGCCCATCGAATACAGTCCGCTGTGTCTGACTCCAATTGCCTTCTGATATCCGAGCTTTAGTTCTCGCACCGTGTCGGTCTAGTATTAACTAGTCCCACATTGTGAATCTGAATGCTAATGCTTTGAATTCAACACAGGTGAAAGCCGGGATCTGCATATTTTTAGCGCAACAATTAGCACATTTAAACAGAAGGCTTTCACTCGACGATAGCATATTGTAGTGATTCGCTCGGAGACCGGTATAACTTTTGTGATACGGACGAGAGCAGACATCAAACGGCATACCCGAGATGCATCCGTAACTGGTCTTGGACAAGCAGAATGGCTGGAAGCTACATTTGACGCATCAAACGATGTCGCAAAGGGTTCTTCGGCCTCCGTTTTCCGCGTGACAAATATGTTTACTTGATACACAGAGCTGAATATAAAAACAGGTATACAACCGTAAAACGATTACAATAAAAAGCTAAAACAGGGTGCAAAACGGGATTAAAAAGGGAATAACCACAAAATTACCAGTAAGCGTCAGGGAGACGATTTGGCCAGTACCACTTTAGACGATCCAAGATATCCTGGATCCGAAGCGTCAGAACCGTCAATCGCCATCAATGATTTTTTGCAATGTGCTTGTAGTACACAAGATTATAGGTTGTTAAATGAAAGCTTGGGGCCTTCCGACACATGTGTATATTTATTATTATGTTAATGTGGTTGTTAATATGCTAATAGGTGGAGTAGAAATCAATAAAGTGAGCGGTTTAAATGGGTTACGGTGCTTGATCATTTAGATTGGTCCTGATTTGACTGGACTGTTTCGCCCAACTCTAGTTCCAAACCTTCGTGGCCACCCAGTAAAGTTGCAAAAACCCCGGTATGACCAGGTTTAGGCAGCTTTTCGGTTATCGCGTATGGTCATAGCTTATTGGAACGCATTGCCTGCAGGCGTCGTGATTGCACCGACGGTGAAAGATTTCGAGCATCGACTTGACACTCTCGGTCTGCAGCTTAAAGTCTTCCCCTTCATGTCTTAAAACTTTCTTCGTCTACTACCGCCT
>CALYDF020009623.1:0-10643 GCA_944474145.2 Dicrocoelium dendriticum
CATTTTGCCTATTCATTGCGACAAACATTTGATGTGTGTGTTACTTGAAATAGCCCTACGTCTGTGGTTATATAAAAATTGTACGGATTTGAAGCGGGTCGCCCATCAACTCTGTTTCGAACGAAGAGTGGTGAATGTCTGGAACGACCTGCCTCAGCATATAGTAGAAGCGAACACAGTGGCTAAATTCAAGATGCTACTAGACAAACAATTTGCAGAGGCAAAGTACACAGAGCGAAACGATAAATAAAAAGTTCATGTCCGAAAACGACGAACGATGCAGCTACACAGAGCAACCTCTACTCGCTGCTTCCCACCAGTTCTCAGTTCTCAGTTCTCACAAATCTCTCACTATCTTGAAAACACAAAGCATTGATAAACTGATATGGGCCGACTGATGCACCAGCCGCCCTGACTAAATTATACAGACAATCCTCTGTAATTCCGCAACTATAAACGCCACCGTCCAACGTTACTAAAATTTGTGGTTTCTAGCTTTACTGTGCTTCGTACCGTTCAATATCCACGAGAATCCTCAAGATAAAGCTTTTCGACCTGGGACTAAATAAGCCATGTCAAAACGTCTCGAGTATCGGTAACATTTTTAAGGTTGCTTAGCGTTTTAGCGCGGTATTCTCTCACTCTTTTGTATTTATTATTGCGTAAGCTTAGAAAATCAGAGTTTCGGCCAACCACGTCGCACCTAATAAATAATGATAATCTTGGGGCACCTTGCACTATTTTAGATACATCTCCCTGTTTAGTAGAGATAACGCCAATCTTTATCCCCTCATTTTGCGCTATATTTGCTAAGGAAACAAAATCGTCATGCTTAGTCTACTCAAATAAATGAGCTACAAACAATCGCAAAACGACTACGAATTTTTCAGTTACTTTACCTTCATCAGATAAAGCGCTCGACTTTTACTAAATATAGCAACTTAGATTTCTATTATCTTATATGACTGAGCGTTGTGGTGCTCAGGGTCATCTATTAATAAGAAACACTGAAAACGTTATTTTTAGTTTACTAGTTTTATTAGCCGTTTAGATGGCTCTATTCAGTCTACCTTTTGTAAAGCATCTAATCCTTTTATTTATGGTCGAGAAAGACCGTTTTTAAACTTTTCCCGCCCCTTATGCTCTCCTCGCTATCTTTTCTCTTCAATGAGCGTGGTATTAATCGAGACGTTTGAATGCAGTGAAATACTCCGCTGAAAGTGCATTCAGATACATCAAGAAATCGGCTCGAGGGCTCTTGCCTGCCCCTTGATGAAATATATATAATAAGGACGCTGTGTTTTGGATCCCAAGGAATAACCCACAATCGCAAGGAAATCGACTGCTGAAGTACGTACGAATATCAGCGGAATGTCCGACGAAGCTACACGGTGAAAACTATCAAACTGGGGTAACCCACCTTTTGGCATTTGGGAAGTGCTAATCCTAATATTTGTTTAATTCATGCGAGAGCATGGGATTATTGTCAAAAGGAGCTGCTCCCTTGCGGGCACAACTTCCAGCATATGCCTATAAATATTTGCTTTTATTTTATTTATTTAATATTAACTGAGTACCATGCATATTCCGCGCATTGAGTATTTACGCGATATGCTAATGCAGATGAACTCGGCGGTTCGGGGTGTCGTTTAATCTAACAACTTCCGGTAAGGCGTTTCCAGCTGGGCTGTGATATTATTATCATTCCGTTCTGTCGTAAATCCACAACAGATGCTATGCTGGTTCACAAAGGTGATTTCCGCAGTTTTGCAAGCTACGCCACAAACTCTCCGTTACGCCTTATTGGATTTTATGTTTCTGAGATCGAATTTTGGTTCATCCTACGCTTTTATTTAATGTGGTGGTGGAATCACACTCTGGTCGTTTGCTTGCAGAAAAGACGGAGTCCTGCTCTAGGCTGACCAGCTGGTGGCTAGAGCTGAACGCTGTCGTTCTTTGCGTGGCAAAGAATGGCGCCAGCTGTTCGCATACAGTCCAGTGCAGACCCTTGAAATGGATGCCTCAGCCCATGTCGTGTGAGGCATGACAACGCGTAAATGCTGACTTTGGTGATTCATTTTTAGACAAATACCATTCGTAAATAATAATGGATTCCTTTTCTCGTTGGCAAGATATATATTTTACCGCATCGGCTAATTCAGACTTCACCATCACCGCTCACAGCAGAATCTTCAGTCTCGAAGGCGTACCCACTTTTTGGTTACGGACAACGGTAGCCATTTCAGTGCGAAAATCATGGATGGGTGGCTTAAAGGGGTTGGTTGCCGCCAAGCCTACAATGCTCCTAGGCACCCACAATCGACTGATGCCGTAGAACATTTAGTGTGTGCTCTTAAAAGTGAAGTCGTTTCCACAAACCTGAAACTTTACTTAAGCGTGACAGAAATGTTGACAACTGCCTACTGCAGTAAAGGAAGGCTGCTCACTCGACAACCGCAGGGTGCCTGGCGAACTTGTTAATGAGATGCGTGCTTAAGGCAAATATTTTATGCAGTTAATATGCCAAAGTTTTTACCATCATGGTCATTATCTTCGACCAGTATATAGAATATCCTTCAACTACCATGGTTCCTGTACGAGTCGAATACTTGACTTTTCGGATAGTTCTGTCCATTATAGGCGTTATGCTCACTTTGAATGTATTACCCCTACTAATATTGAGGTTGTTGGTGAGGCTAACAATCATTTGTTTGAGTCGATTCCAGAGTTACTTTCAACGGACTTCTGGGACTCCACCACGGTAATAGCTAATTTTAGAGGCGCAAGAACAAGAAGCACCGTCATTACGAAAATCCGGAACTTCCTTTGACTTGCGCTGTATGTGGGGATTGCACATGAACAATATTTTATTCTTCCGTTACAAGGGGCTTTCGAATTTAGTGTTATACCAAATTCATTGATACAACTTTTATAATGCCACGGCTCAAGGTAGCGAAGCACAATAGACATACCAGTTCTTCCTGTAGTAAGTGACACTTCCATAGTTTACAACCCACCTTCGTTAGAGGAAGAAATAAGTCAGCCGGATTTGCTCGTGATTGCTCTGTTATTTACATCATCCAGGTAAACTAGGTAGTTTCGTAAGCCCAATCCTTGAAAAGCCTTCACCAGCAGATAAAGGAACGTTGCAGGATTTTTTGGTAACACCGACGGCCGAGTTTAGGCGTAGCGCTCTGGTGATTCCCCCGTTTGTCTGGGCCCGTTGTGTAATATATCACTACAAAATATAGTTTTCCCCTTCACCTAGACAAAGCAGCAAGCTTTCCTGTTGGAACTTTGACTACGCGTGTTTGCGTCAATCAGACGTATCGGACTGGGCTCGCTTTGAAGGGTTTTTGCGACGCCTGCTGTGATAACCATCTCTCTTACTAGCTGGATCAATTTTGCGATGCGTTTAGCTAGCGGCTTTACGTTTTGACAATAAAGGCACCTCTCGCCGGTACATTCTTCTTGCGAGTTTCCTCAAGGTGGTTCGAACCTAGGTATATAGCGACCAATCGATAGCGCTATACAAGCAACAGGTTGAACGCATCGTGCTATCACCTCCATCTCCATCTGGAAGTTTTTGCTTTCAAATTTGGTACGGCAGCGTATTCTAAAGAGACTGAGTGGGAAATCTTTACTCTGTACCATCAATTATTTGATCGCTGTCATCAAGACAGATTCCTTTAGCGGACGGTCTTGTCTCGCAGTGCTAGACGCTATCCAGCTAACACTTGCTTCTTGTGTGCCGTTTCTCATTTAGCAAAGGCGGATTTACTTCATTTGCCTTGGAACGAAACATTGTGTTCAACAATGCTGAGGAGGATACTTGATTACGCCATTATCGTGTGATCTAAAAGGGCTGTGAAGTGCATACTTCGTCGGAATCTGTCATGTCGCTAGAGGATGTGGATCGGCTTCCAGGAGAACGACTTCTTGACTTGGATTATGCTGACGATATTGCCCTAATCTGTGATAGCTCCCGGACGTGCCAAGCGGCACTGGACAGATAAACACTGGCTGTCAGCCGCTTCGGGCTTTGCTTTGCACCATCGAACTGCAAAGTTTTCCTCCAAGCTTGGCCTGGTCAGTCTCCTTCGGTGATCCTTGGTTGGTTCAGCTTGAAGTTGTACGAAATTCAACTATCCGGGAAGTTGTAACAACGCCTCCGTTCATAAATTTTTCAAACACAGGTTTAATTAAATACACATAATTTTCCATTACGCCGTACATGTATATAGAGATAAATACATGTAGCTCCACACATATACATATATATACTTGCTTACCACGGTCACATGCTTATATAAAACAATAGGGAAGTAAACACTGGTAAAGTATCATGCCATACTGCTAAGTGACAGCTGGCTAGCGCATTTACCAAGGGTGTTACACGCGTACGTTTATCAAATAGAACCTTTCACTTCCTTCTTAATCCATTAACGTACGCATGATCCATTCCATCGATTGTCGCATGCGGCCCTGAATCGTGTTCCCTTACAGTTCCGTGTACACATTTATAATTGTAGGGCTAGGTAATACTTGTCCGATGCGGTGCGCAAAATAAAGCGAGGATAGCAGGAGGTAATTGGGGTCGGACACAGCTGATTGCATTCGATGGGATACAAGAAAACGCGGACGGATGGGGTGAGGCAAGAGCGAGCAAGTGAGCGCGAGAATTACACGGCGGTTGAGTGTCGTGCCGGTTGTAAGGACGACTGAAACAAGAAGGAATAATGTACAATCAGTCAACAATTAAAATGTACATGAAGGATACGAGTTATCTTTTCGGTCGATACAGAGCTCCCCTAGATGGCTGAACATAGAAAGCCTTTGATTTCGAAAAGAACTGTTGAATCAAGTTCGTAAGTCAAAATCGCGCCGAGTACAAATGAGCGAGCGTTCGTGTAACCGGGGGTTCGCCGGAAGCCGGTGTCCGCTGTGCCGTTCGTGATTTGTTATTTATTTATTGCAGGGCAGGGTGAATTTCGGCGAGCCGTTGGAGCGGGTGTATCGGACTACACAAAACTGGCTAGCCCAGAAAAGGCCAACAGGGTCTCAACCTATACTGCTGCCAAACGGTGAGCTTGGGAGTGGTCTCTTCGCCGCCGCTTCCCGCCACGCGCCAAAATGACCCTCGTCCCACGGAGAAACGACCATCTTCTTACGAATAAACGACCGTCGTTTTACGGAGAAGCGACCCTCGTCCCGCGAAGAAGCAGCACTCCTCCCGAGGAGAAGCGACCAGCGTTGGCGACAGGTTCATCGAAAACAATCCTCGTGTGGGCCAGTCGCTCGAAGGAGGAAGTTGAGACATGTAGAGCCGAGAATGTCGGAAAGGAGCACGCGCAGATCACGCTAGAAGGAACAACCGAATAAGCTACGTGCTTAAATTTTGGTTTTATACTATTTTTTAGAAAATGGATTTCCGGAGGTTTTGGGTTTTCTTGTTTGTTTTCATAACGTTATTCGACCAAAAATGGGGCAAATATATACAATAGCTACAAAGTTAAACGTATTTACGCTGTACATATTCGGAGAAACGAACGGGCGTACGCACCTTCCGACCACGGCGACTGGTCGTGGGCGGCGGCGGACTAGGTTCGGGAGATGTCGGGACGGCTGTAGCTTGTAGACCGTGATCGCGCCCTGGTTGAACTGCACTAGCATGCGGAAAACTGGTGCGGAGAGTAATGACGTTGCACGAAGCACTACTAGTCGACGTAGGCGAGGTAATTTCTTTCATAAAGGCAGGCTTCGTACGGTCGATGTTGACGGCTTCAGGGCGACCACCGCGGTCAGTTGTGTACATCTTACTCGAACAGTGTAGCGCTTTGAAAGGTCCTATATACTTCGACTGAAGAGGCGGTCGAACACCATCTGCACGAAGAAGGACGTGTAAACACGTAGACAGCTTCTCGGGCAAGTACACTAGTGTCTTCTGCGCTCGAGGAGCGGGTGGACGTAGCGCACACTTCTGATAAGCTAATCGATCGGTGTAACTTCCGTAGTCAAAAGTGGAATACAATGGGGCTGGTGCTACTAGCCGTCCGAGGAACCGCAGCGTGCAACAATAGACTAGCTGCGCTGGCGTGGCATCGAAATCGGTTGCAACCGTGTTTCCTAAGCCTAGAAGGACGAGGGGAAGTGTTTCAGACCATGAAGGATCTGCGTGCACACTTAGCGCTTCCTTCAACTGGCGGTAAAAACGCACCACCATGCCGTTAGCGGCCGTCGTCTGAACGTGGCGGCAGCCTAAATCCTCGAGCAACGTGGCAAAGGTTGACGAGAAATGTGACCCTCGATCGGTGGTCACGATAGCATGGCAGCCGTAGTGAGCCACCCAAAGCTCCAGAAAAACCTTCGCTACCGTTTCCAAAGCGCAGTTAGGTATAGGAATAGCTTTCGGCTCCCCAGTGAATCGATCGACACAGGTCACTAGACACACAGAGCCTTCCGAAAGCGACATAGGACCGACGAGTTGGACGTGCACGTGATGAAAACGTGCGTCTGGCGTCGGAAATTTGCCTATTGGGCTTCTCGTGTGCTTGTGCACCTTCGCGAATTGACACGGAAGGCAAGCAGCTGCCCAGGTACGGACGTCCCGATTAACATTGCGCCAAACGAATCGTGCGGTTAAGAGGTTAACCGATGCACGAACGCCTGGATAATACAAGGCGTGCAACATGTCGAACACGGTCTGTCGAAACCCGCGTGGGACGACTGGGCGGGGCATGTGTAGAGATAAATCGAAGAATATAGTGTTGCCTGATGAAGTCAGCGGAACGGGACCTAGGTCCAATAAGGGAGACCTGTGTAGTAGGTCAAACTCAGGATCGTTGAGTTGCGCTGTGTCCATGACTGTCAAGTCGAGATCAGTGCCAGCGTCAGCGGAGAGAGCATGGAAGCGGAAAAGTGCATCGGCGACGGCATCGTGTACACCTGAGACATGCCGTATATCGGTCGTAAACTAAATGATATAGTCAAGGTGGCGCGACTCTCAAGGAGAGTATCGGTCAATAGTCAAGTCGAGCACGTAAGTCAGGAGTTTATGGTCGGTGAAGACGACAAAGCGGCGGCCCTCTAGGGCGTGTTGAAAGTAACGTATCGCTAGATATACGGCTATTAGTTATCTACCGAACGTGCTGTAACGAGATTCGGTAGGTTGTAGGCGTTCGGAGAAAAAGGCTAAGGGCTGTTACGTGTCGGATCCTTGTTGCTGTAAAACAGCGCCGACTGCTACGTACTGAGGGACAGTGGGGAGACCGGATTGTGGTGCGCTGTAGAAGCTATGTTGGCGATAGCCTCTTTCAGCGACTTAAAAACAGCGCGTGATGCGGCATGAAATTGAATATCTTGAGTTTCCCTCGGAGAAGGTTCGTGAGTGGTTGCAGCAGCGAGGCGCAGTTGGGTATAACACGTCAGTAAATGTTGACAAGCCCATCAAAACGCCTGAGCTGCTTGGAAGAATGAGGATTTTCGTAGTCGATGATGGTTGAATTTTATCCTGCAGCGGTAGGACGCCTGCAGAGGAGATAGGTTGGCCACGGAAGTTTACTGAGTCGACACCAAACGAACACTTTTCTGCGCTGATCGTCACCCTGTGTTGAGAGAGACGGTCAAGAAGTGTTCTTACATGGTGGATGCGCTATTCTCGTGAAGAGCTCGAGGTTAAAATGTCATCCAGATACGCTTAAGCGAAATCTAAACAGCGACAAACTTGGTCGATGAAGCGCTGAAAAGTTTGCGCGGCATTCTTTAGGCCAAACAGCATGCGCAGAAACTCGAACAAACCAAATGTAGACGTCACGGCAGCTTTTGCGATATCCGCTTCGGCTACCAGAATTTGGTTGTGTGCGCATGCCAAGTTGATGTTGCTGAAGATAAGTTTACCTGCCAGACTGACGGTGCGATCTACTATGTGGGGGATCGGATAGCGATCGGGCGTGGTAACCGTTTTCAAGGATCAAAGGTCGTCGCAAGGACGTAAGTGCTCCATGACCCTCTTCGTGACCATGTGCAGAGATGACGCCCATGGGCTGTTGGACTGTCTGACGATACCGAGCTGAAGCATGTGCTCAAATTTAGCTCGTGCTACACGTAGGTTGTCACAAGCTAGCCGTCTTGGTCCTGCGCTAACTGGCTGACCACGCCTGACTATGTGATGAGCGACCTCTGTCGTGACTGGCGGAAGCTCTGCAGCCGGTCGTACCAGCCGCGGGTATTCAGACAGTAGCTTCGCATAATCTGATGGCACATCGTCGATACGAAAAACGGGACTGATTATCTGGGCGTCCGTAATAACGACTTCGACCCCTAGTTTAGTACCGTGGTCTAAAAGCCTGTTGCGACCAGCATCAACGCAACCCAAAATGTCGGAGGAAGTCGATACCGATAATTGCATAGGGTACAGAAGCAACCATGAATACCCACTGAAATTCTCGGCGAAGATTGTGGTCTAGGTTCACCATGCGCTGACCGAATGAAGCTGTCGGAGTACCGTTGGCCGCACGCAAATTGTACGTAGGCTCCAAGTGTTTGTCGCTAGCGTTCGCTGGGATGACGCTGACTTCCGCTACCGTGTCGATAAGGAGCGTGATGGAAGAACTTCATCCTTAAGAAAAAAGGGATTTGCTTGGTTATTGTCTGACGCGTTTGTCTTGCTGGTGTGCGGGCTATTTGCTTTCCCTGAAGCAGCTGGGTCGTGCCTAATACAGCGAACCCGAAAAAGTCTAGCTCGTCCAGCGCATTAGAGGTAATACCAACCTACTTCTTCGACGGGTTTGGTATTATCTCACTGAAAATGTGCATGGAAAATGTTGCGCTTCTGTGCCGAACGAGTCGTACTCGGTGCAGAAGCAGACGAGCCGCAATGAACGGTAGCTCAAACGTGGTTAGCATTTGACTGTGGCACACGCCGCTTCGTAGCCTTCATTGTTGCTGTCTTGCTGCGAAGTCGCGCAATTTCCTCGTCTTTAAGGTCAAATGGACTTGAAAACTGGGAGTAAATGTGGGATTCGGTTTTCATCGGTGAGATTACGTCACCGCAGCCAGCGATCGTCTGCTGCGGAAGACGTTCGAAAGCAACCTCTCACTTGGTAGCTCATTCTTTTCGGGGTGGGTCTATAAACACGGACAGCATTACCAGCATTGGGTCTGGACGTCTTGCAAACCACAGCTCTTTCATCCCATCTTTGCCCAAAAATAAGGGGCCAGCGGCGCGCAGAAGTCCGCGGAGCTACGCCGACGGCTTGCGATCTTTAAGCCTGAGACCACTGACCTGTTCAAATAGAGTTCGTGCGCTGGGCCGTAACTCTTTTAAATTGCATGCTTCATCGTTTCATACTTCGCCTCATTCGATGGGCAGAGTAGAATGGCCCCAATCAGCGTCACGACCAAAGAAGGAAGGCGTGGGACGAGGTGATGGTACCTCGGACGGTCCGCCGTAACGCCGTTATTTTCCAGTTCGAGCTGGAATATCGTAAACCATACCTCTGGTCTGGGTTCCATGAAACAAGGAACAGCCAAAGAAAGCATGTTTATGCTACGAAATGACTCCGCTGCCACTCCTAAAATATGAGTCGAAATGAGGTAGGAAAATAACAAGTTAAAAGTACTAAAATTAGGCAAGGGACGAATGAATACAGGTAGTTAATCGTGAAAAAAGAACAAACTCACAAAAAAATACCACCGAGAAAAATCACGTCGAATTCGCACGTTCGAATCGGGGTCAAATATTTGTAGGACTAGTTAATACTAGTCCGATACGGTGCGCGAAATAAAGCGCGAATATCAGAAGGCAATTGGGGTCGGACACAGCTGACTGTATTCGACGGGATACAAGAAAACGCGGACGGATGAGGGGAGGCAAGAGCGAGCAAGTGAGCGCGGGAACTTACAAGGCGGTTGAGTGTGGAGCCGGTTGTAAGGACGATTGAAACAAGAAGGAATAATGTACAATCGGTCAAGAATTAAATTGTACATGAAAGATGCGAGTAATCGTTTTCGACGCTATATATGTATGAAATGTGAATAATAACAGTTAACCAACATACTTTGCACCTGATCTAATTTGCCTTAATATGCCATATATGGTTGGCGGCATCCGGTTTTGTATCTGCCTATCACTGTGGCCAGCCACAGGACGTCTGCGCCTACAGAGGGACCATGGGTGGCCTGCAGTGCATCACCCACAGCTCCAACCACACACCCCATATCCAGTGCAAACCCGAAGGAATAAGACCGGCAGGCATGTGGATGGGAGTCACGTTTCATCAACGGAGCCGGCCCACACTCCTTCACAGGCAAACACAAGCACCCTGTATTTGGGGAATCAAGAGCACACAAGGCGGTGGCTGGACCGTAGTCCGCTCCACCCTGAGTCCATGGAACCACTCTTTGATCCTAACACGGCCACAAGGATCGTGCACCCTGTCCCCTCCAGCAACGACCAACTGTCTCGTGGAGCCAGTATGGACGAGGTAGTGGGTAATAGACAGGTAGGCACCTTGTCAACATGCACATCAAGCGCAGCCACACCGGGAATATCAAGCAACAGCCAATCACTTGTGTGAAAGATAACAAAAAAAAGAAATCGAGTAATGCATAAGGAAAGAGTAACATATATCTTAAAGTAATGA
>CALYDF020009624.1:0-10650 GCA_944474145.2 Dicrocoelium dendriticum
ATATGGATGGACACAACATGTCCATTCACCCACAAGGGGAAACCACACTCTCGATTTATTCCTTACACTAGGCCTATCCAACGTTTCTGCTGTTGTTCTAGACAATTTCCCTGGAAGCGATCACAAGATGGTCCAACTCACTTTCGATAAGCCATTTTCTGATCCTACCCCGACTAAACCTGCCGTCCTCTACCGACCATACAATTTGTTACACATGGAATCGCTTTCCGCCCTTCTGAGATCCTTGCACTGGGAAAATTTCTTCCTAACCAATGATCCACAAGTGGCAGCCGATAAGTTCTACAAGAACATTAAGATGTGTCTAGATGCTCTAATACCACTGAATTATTGCCGTCATTCCAGAAAAATAAAATTAGAGTCCACCCCCGGAAAATTTTCACGCAAAGTTGCACGACTCCGAAATTACTACTTGAAAACAAATGACTTCTCCCTAGTATTGCTACAACAAAATATCCTTGCTCAACTTGACAGATTTCGGCATATCAGCCTTATGGACGTAAAAAGACGGGCGCTAAATAGCATGAATAAAAACCTAGAACTCACCAAGCTGATGAAATATAGAAACAAGAATACGGAAACCCCATCCATCCTGATTTCTGGTAACCAAATAACTAACAATCCAGCTAAAATAAGCAGGGATTTCAATAATTACTTTTGTTCTACTTTTAACACCGCTGCTGCGGCTCCCTCGCACATTATCCCTCTGCTTACTGATGACAAGATCTGCACAGTTGATTTTGAACTTCGTGATATAAATCGACTTATCACCTCTACGAAGTCATCATGGTATGCCGGACCTGATAAATTACCACCAACGCTTATAAAATACGGTGGATCTGACTTCCCTGTACTACTTTTGAATCTTTTTTCTCTATCCATGAACACCGGGACCGTGCCATCACAGTGGAAGACGGCTGTAGTCATTCCTCGCTACAAGTCAGGCTCTGTGCATGAAATGAGCAACTACCGCCCAATAAGCCATACTTCTATCCTCTCAATAATGATGGAGCGTCACATAAAGTCCAAAACTGTGGACTTCATGATGTCGCGAAATCTTATCAACCCCTCACAACACGGCTTCTTAAGCACGCGATCCTGCATAACATGTCAGATAGACTTTCTCAGTCTCCTGACTACTTCGCTCGATGACGGTTCATCAGCGATAGTCATCTACCTAGATATGCCCAAAGCGTTTGATCGTGTCCCTCATAACCACCTCTTATCCAAACTAACTGCATATGGCATAGACAACCCTCTGCTTTCATGGTTTGATTCTTGCCTAACTAATAGAACCCAGGTTGTTCAGATCGAGCACGAAACAAGCACGCCAAAGCCTGTCACCAGTGGTGTGATACAAGGTAGTGTTCTGGGACCCTTTTTATTCCTACTTTACGTAAATGATATTTTTGATGTCTTTGCCCCCGGCAAACCTTTCCTGTTTGCCGAGGACATCAAAATTGTTTACACTTTTAATCCAACTGAGGTCAGTGATACGCTTAGCGAAATCCAGCATGACTTACGTACACTGGACTCATGGAGTTCCGAATGGATGATGACATTCTCTACTGATAAATGCCACGTGGTATCCTACAGATGTGACATCACACCAGGTTCGCTAACTATAGATGGTAAACCATTGTCTCACTGCCACACTATCCGTGACCTAGGGATCCACTACTCGAGCACCCTTAACTTTTCCGAACACGCAGGACACAGCGCAGCTCAAGCCCGCTGAAGCATTGGGCTTTTGTTCAAAACATTTAACTTAAAAGAATCCATTAACACCATGTATAGAATAAAAACGCGCCCGCTGCTTGAATATGGCTCCATCATCTACTGTAATTCTAGAGTGAGCGATCGTATGGCATTGGAACGTGTTCAACGATCATTTACTAAGTGTCTTCTAAGCTATTCCACAACCCTATCTTACATGGATCGTTGCGTTGCCTTAAAACTTGATCCACTGTGGCTGCGAAGAATGAAACAACCTTTTCATCTTCTTTGACACAATTACCCAAAAAATACATTCTTCACGCCCATCGGTACAACGAGCAGAATTATCAAATTATCGCACCCGAAATAACAATCACAATAAAGTAAAAGTGAAAAGATCACGAACGAAACTGTCTGACAACTTTTTCCTAAATCGATACTCCATATTGTGGAACAGGCTTCCATTTGAGATACGTGCAATCCAATCAGGGATGAAGTTCCGACACGTTATACATTCCTTTCTAAACGTCTAAACAGCGATCGGTATATTGCAACCTACCTTGACAAGTGAATCCCCATACGAAATAGGAACAAGATGGATATAGTATCAATATCAGGGGATCTTTTCATTCTCCTGTTGCCCAGTCTTACTGCCCTCCCCAAATTTATCAGTAGCAATAACGTGTTTTCTAAAGGGAAAAATATCCTGATGAACAATGAAGTTCACACTCACCAAGACGGAAATGTGCCCTAGAGTTCCTCTCAAGCAAATTATTTCGCATTTGTTCTGCAATGCTAATTGTCTTCTACTTATCTTTTCCCTGGACCCCTGTCTTAGGTATGAGCTGCTGTGTTACGTGCTCAGCGAAATCAATGTTGATTTAATCCTTCTGCTTTCGGACTGGATCCATTTGATAACACCTTCCGAAAATCTACCATCATCTTCCACGCTTACGTTCACTCTGAACAAACCCCCTCATCGAAATCAGCTTCTCCTCTTACCGCACACAGCTGAACAGTTGAAACGACAGTTAACTTACTTTACTTTGCGTACAGTTTTCTCTCCCTCCCTGAAAAATACCATGCGTACATACAACATTTCTCAGTACCATGCCAAATTATCTCGCATCACCAATTTTCCCATTTTGATCTCCGACAACTGCTGGAGCTATCTGACTATTTCCCCCGGAAAATTCTTCTCCTTTTCTGTAAAAAGCATGTATATTCCTGAGGTTATCAGTTACCAGTGAAACTTGTACCATCTGAATCGAACAACGTCGGACGAAAATCTAGCATTTCACGTTACTGTACGTCCACCCACTTTTATTTGCTTATTTCTCTCCTTCCAGTGTTGGCCAGGATTGGGCCGATCTCCCGAGGCTATGGATAAATGCTTCCGAAAAAATGCAGCACACTCATGCAGTATGAGTTATCACAAACTCACTGGCAAATATTACAAGTGCTTAATTCTAATCAGCCAAATGATGGTTGTGCGATGGGGAGAGCTTAATATGAAACACAGGCCCCCACAGTACAGTGCTGGAATTGAATCACCTAAAAGATAGCTGTATGATGGGGAGAGCTTTTCATTGAACACAGGCCCCCACAATACAGTAATGGAAACAAATCAGATAAAAGATGGCCATACGATGGGGAGAGCTTAATATATATCACAGGCCCCCACATAACTGTATACATATAACGCCACAATAGCACATGGCCAGATGAGATGTGGAAGAGAAGTGTGGAAGCAGGTCTCCGGGAGACGGTTTCCTGATGGGTCGTATTACTCCAATTAAACTGACAGTTTATATCTACTTTTATTCTTACTCTCAACTTCTACTACTCTTATTCCTTTACTATTTTTAATCGATTTAGCACTGAATCATTCCTATGTGAAGACAATAGATCACTGCATATCCCTCTCCACTACCCGACTTTGTTGTACCACATGATCAGGCTCGTAGTCTGCCTGTGTCTCGCATGTCGAGAAATATATCATTTATTTATTTATTTATTTATGTAGATTGAGCGATTCGGAACTAGCAACGCGAGCTAAAACGCGAGATGGACGCACTTGAGACATCACTGCGAAAAGCAAACAGAAATGTAAAGAGTTTGTCCCATCCGCTATATTAACTACGACCGAAAGCCTTATGAGTGTACAGCAGAAAGTGGTCCCATTCTAAAGCATCAGGTTTGGAAAAAACAAGCACGATTGCGGCCACCTTCAAGAACTCAGCCACAACACGAAACTGAAAGATCACCAAATGAAACTGGCAACCAAATACAGCCGGCTGTTATGTCACCGGGACTATATCCCACTGAATTTGTCATGTTTGCCAAAATGTTCACATTTTGTTAGGACTGTGCCCAAATTACCCAGGTGATAGCACTGTGCAAGCATGCGGCTAGCTTGTGGCAAACGAACGGAACCGTTGATTGGACACCTGCGCATATTTCGTCTACACGCTGATTGGCTCCCTGGGGCGGGTTTGTTTAACTGATTCAAAGAATGAATCTCATGAGTGCAGCATCGTCGTTAGTTATGGAATTGACTTATTTATATCCAGGTTCCTACCTTCTTGTCAGGCTGTCATTTTTGATGAGCTTGCTTTGTCGAACAACGCGTTTGTCCATGAACGACCGAGTTTTGCGACATGATATCAGAGTAAACCAAGCCTGCATCATCCAATGGTACTCAGTTGCGGATTGGAACGCCATCAGCTGTGTAAACACCTGCCCAATAAACCTGCAAAGATAGCTTTGGCCAATAATTGGAGGACCTGGAAAACAAGTGGGTCGATTGTAATGTACTGGTGCAACTATATGAACAAACGCTGGCGTATCGATTGACGTTGTTTAGACATGCGAGCGGAGATGAAGCACGCCGTGTCTTGGAAACGTTACAGTACGAAAAGGATGACGTCCTAGCTGATCTGGAAACTGTCATTTGGAAATTCGGTGATTTCTGCAAAGGCCAGACTAACGAGACGTATCAGCGGCATCATATTTTTTAACCGGACGTCGGAGCCCAAGCGAAACTAGCGAGAACTATGTTACAGAGCTGAAGATCCTTGCTTCGACCCTGTAATTCCTGTGGTTGTATGGCTGACAGTCTCATCAGAGACACAGTCGTGCTGAGGATTAATGATGTAAACATCATCGCGCGGCTTTTGCGTCAAAGGTAGTTATCGCTCAGACAATGTCTTGATATATGCTACAGTGAATTATCAGCTGCGTACCGCATGCAACAAATGCGGTTGCCGACTGAAGCAGAGCTATGTGCCGTATCCAGTTTAATTGACCGAATTGCAAATCCAGTTATCAAGACACACGAAACTTCCAAATTCTGTGTCATGCTACACCGGAAGGATCGCGATCAATGTTTGACGTAGGGCCGAATTCGCGTCAGATGCGGCAGAGGGAATCATTTCGTGAAAGCAGTCAATCGTGACACAACGTCGTCCGACTCTGAACATTCAATCAGCAACCTGTCGCGAACAGGACCGAAGAGGTGCGTCTATGTAACTTTATTGGTTGGTGACGATATGGTGCGTTTCCAGTTGTAACCGGGTGCCGTCATAAATATTATTTCAGCGAAACGGTGCCCAGGAATTCGTGTGCGACGCGATCATGGAGTTCTGCGTATGTGTAATGGTCCCAAACTCCAGCCGAAAGTATTTGTCACAATCAAAGTGATCAGTTCCAAAGACGGTTATTCACGTAGCTAGATTACGTGGTCGTCGAGAAAGACCTCACGCCGATTCTCGGCATTGGTTCCATCCAATGTTTTAGCTTTATTTATTTCTGAGCATGCATATGAAGAGGAGCCAGATGTTAATGAACAGTATCCGTCCTTGTTCAACCCAGGTTTGGGGAGGTTTGAGGGTTCCGTTTAATTGTCACTAGATCCGTCAATATGACCGATAGCGTTGCCAGCTAGAAAGGTTACATTTGCATTACGTGATAAGTTCACCACCGAATTAAGTAACTTGACGCAATTGGGCGTAATTGCTAAGATCGACGAGCTGACAGACTGGGTTAGTCGTCACGATGATTACGAAAAAGAATGGTGCTTTTTGTCTGTGCATATATCCTAAGTAATTGTATGAAGCTTTGCGTAGAGATTTCTATAGCATCCTTTGGTTAAGCCGAAGTACTTCACCAAGGTCGAGTTTGCTTCAGCGCTCTCACACGTAGTCTTAGATGGAGAAGCCAGTATCCTGACGACCTATGCCACACCATTTGAGCGTCTTCCCTGGCTACGTTTGTCGCTTGGTTTAAAGGTTTCGAACGAACTTTTTCAAAAGCGGTTGTTACAAGCTGTTGACCACCTGCACGGTGTAAGGTGTGTAGCAAATGACCTACTGATTTACGTCTTAACTGGACAGGAACAAGCCGCCAATCTGCACCACTTTATGCAGCGATGCGTGCGAATGAACATACCCCTGAAACAAGAGACGTTTGAACTCCGAAAACCGGAAGTGCTTTTTACGGGCAAGTTCTGACATCCGAGGGAACAAAGGTCAATCCCGGGAACATCAAGGCAGTGCAGGAGATGCCACAACCTAAGGACCTCAAGTCTACTAGTCGTTCAAATGGCATGATGAATTAGTTGAGCTGGCTCATGCTAAGACTGAATTACAAGGATGTAAAATGGAGGTGGAGCGAAGAAAGAAAGGCAGCCTTTACAACCGTCAGGTGTCTTATTAGCTTTGCAACAGTACTTGATTATTGTGATCCAACTCTACCTTTGGAGTTGCAATGTGGCAGCAGCCAAAGCGGAATAGGTGCTGTTCTCCTGTAGGATGTTAAACACGTGGATTTCCGCAGTTGGGCAGTCACAGTGGCTGAACAGCGCCCTGCGCAGATCGAAAAGCTGATTCTCGCTGTCATCTACGCAATGGAGCGATTCAACGATCACACATTTAATAGGAAGAGAACAGTGTATACGGACCATAAACCGTTCGTGGCAATAGGTAGTAAACCGTTAAATATATCGCTCGATGTCTTCAACGGATGGTTCTCCGGATCCAAAAGTAGGACATGAATATGGTGCGCACTCCGCGGACGCAAATGTTCATCGCGGACGCTCTGTCGAGACCTGCTATTCCGATAGTCGATCACCGATAGGAAGAACGCGAGGCAGTCAACGTGGTAGAACATCTGGCGCTAATGACAGATCGCCTGAAAGATATTATCCGTCATACGGAGACAGACTCGACATGTGCGGCGTTGCACGATGTGACTTTGAAGGGATGGCCAGATACAAAGGATGAACTTTTGAAGGAATTAACGCCGTTCTTCAACCTTCAGGTTGAACTAACGGTGTATGACGGTTTGCATTTCAAAGGAAATCGCAGTTTGATACCTCTGCCGCTTCGCAAGAAAAGCTTGAACACGCTCATAGAGCCTACATGGGTGTCAACTACAGTACTAGTAGAGCACGCGAACTGTTGTTCTGGCCCGGGATGACAAGTCAAATCCGAGGCCATGTATCAAGTTATTCAGTCTGCCGGTCCCACGACGCTCGCCAAACCAGCGAACCAATGAGGTTGCGTGAGATTCCAGACCGCCCAAGGCAGAAAATAGCGGTGGATTAGTTCTGGGACAACGGGAAAGACTATTTAATTACTGTGGACTAGTACAGTGACAATTTTGAGCTCGATTCACTCACCACCAACACCGCAGAAGCAGTTCTCAAAAAGCTTAGATCTCATTTCGCCATACACGGAATACCGGAGAAGCTAATCTCCGACAATGGAACGCCATTTACAAGTGCTGCGTTCCAGACCTTCGCATCGACAAACGAGCCTTTATCAGCGTCACTCAAACGGAAAAGCAGAGGCAGCGGTCAAACAAGCCAAGCAGCTGTTGTCGAAAGGCATAGCTACTCACGAGGACCCGTATCTATTGCTGTTGGAGATTCGCAATAAGCCAAGGTCAAGGTCGTCGTTTGCCGGTGACATTTCGTTGCTGCTACCTTTTACTCGTTCTAGAATCTGGATATTATCGCAAATTCATCCGAGTAAACTCATTCGATCAGGTTTGGTCAGGCCTACACGGTGTGCAAATTTCCTGGTCTGTATTCCTAACGGATCGTTGTCTACCGCTGATTGCAAACCTCTGCAGCATTTCAGCGTAAACAGAAGCGGACAAAGTCTACACCATTATTACTTCTATCAAGTTTCGAAGAATAGTTGGAAAATACATTACGAGGCCCAAATAAGAAAACCGATTCCAACCAAATCGGTGGTTCTACAAAGCGGCCACGAGCACTTACATCCTTCCTTCCTGCTTTTGCTGACGACAGCGAACCCCTGGACTATCTCCCAAGTTGAACTTTTGAGCAGAATTGTCAAGCCGGTCAATCGTCCCAATCTGTCTGGTTGAACTGAACGTGTGCGCGCACAGGAACATACGGATCGACGCATCGCGGCACGGCGCAGAGCAGACCCCAGAGCTAACGTGTGCACAAGACTGACTAACAAATGACACTCCGGTGCGCTTTCAATAACCGGTCATCAGGGGACAAACAACTGGTTGGTTTGTATCGATCTTTAAATCTGACACGGTGACCAACTTAGTCCACTGTCTATTATCCGTTTGCCCTAAATTTTACAACCTCTGAACCCTAGGGCTAAATCAGTAAATGATGGTTAGCACCGTCAAAACGCGAAGCTTTAGCCTTAGTACAAAGAACGAACAGGGATACACAGAACAAGCCGCTAAATTCTCTGCCTGTAACCAATCCCAAAGAAATATGGAAAATAAAGCCTCATGTTATGTTAATTCGCCTGCCATTAAGCGAAAGTTGCCAAAGCGTAAAGTGACTGTTAATACTCGCAAAGCTCGGCTAACTTCTAAAACTGCGAGATCTGATAATTCAACTGATACAAAACTGTGTCCAGCTGCCCTACCAGTTCAGCCTATTACTTTACAAAACATCCAAGACAAAGTTACCCAACTTAAAGTCGAAAGGTGGTCGATCGATATCTCCCTCTCTGTTCTTCGTGCACTTAATCCGAAAACTGCCTTAATGTAAAAGAGGATGAGTCCCAAAGTAGAGCGTATGTTACCCGCAAGATCACTTATCGATTCGATCGTTGCAGAAGTAGTCGGCAGGATGTGTCGTTTTAATAATTCAGTCGTTTTTAATATCCCGGATAATATTCTGCTTGCAGCCTTGCGGGTTCTTCAACTTGAAGCTAGTAACATGGTTGGTACGTAGGGCAGTTGCGTATGGCTCGAAAAGAATCTCCAGCGCCACTCGTCTACAATCCTGTTCAAATTTCATGGTACCTTAATTACTGTGGAATTTATAAATAGACGTGGTAAATAGTTGCCAACACTATGTTTAAGACCCTGAGATTAGTATTTGATAGAACACCTTTACTGTGATAACTCCTGCGTGTAGATTCCGACCCTAGTCTACAACTCGAATCACTACCCTAAAGTGTGGTCGCACCTACAACAGTTGCTGGTCTCGTTCCCAACTGCCAAACTGACACCCCTACCTTAAGCTTACCTGTCCACGCTGTCTCCCGTAATCAGTCCATCAATGTAGTAAACCCTCCCGGCTCTCCACCGATGACGTTGCGTGCGGCGAACATCCTAAAACCTCCGACTTTTAAAACTAAGCGCCTCCGTCGCTATGAACCTGTGAAATCGCATTCAGGGAAGAGTTTCGTAAGGCAGCTACAGGGCGTTAACACTCAGGTTGTCGATTTGGACATGACCCATACAGGGCCCTGCTATCTGATTGCTTTCCGTACTGACAAAAGATCAACTACAATTGATACGCCGCTAGCAAACGATCTACTAGCTAGTGGCCTAAATCAGTTATCCAGCACTCCCGCCTCTCTGAACCTGGACTCTGCTGATCTTGCCCCCCCCCCCAACAAAAAACTGAGTCGGCCGATACTCAAAAGTACTCCCTTTCACACAAACTTACAACCCCACCTCCAGTTCCAGAGGTTTGGCCAGCTCAAACACTATCGCCCCATAAAATTACCAACTACCCCATACGGCCTAAGAAACCATTAGCTTTCAGTGCCCTTGCTTTCAATATACTTGACTCAACTGATCTCTGTGACATCGTTATGACCTTCGGTAAAGTAGCTAATGTGAAATCTCAAATGGTAAACGCCATTAGGGTGCCTAAAAGGATACAGTGCTACCTAGCACCAGTCAGCTTTAATTCTGTCTACCAGCCCAATTTGAACACGCTTATTAGCGAGCTTAACGCCATTCGAAAGTGCCTCACTTATCAAACGTTTACTTCAGTAGGTTACTTGCTCAACCCTATGTTTCCGTCCATCTGAGCACTTATGAAGCCTCCATACTGGGTAAACATATATGCTCACTGGCTTTTTCAGCAATATAAATCCTACTTATATCCCTGCTAGCCCAAATGAACTGTTTTATTTGGGAGACCTGGGGAGAAAACTCTGTGTCTTCCCTCCCCATCAAGATTACGGCCTTTTCTGAATATCCTCAGAATGATCAAAACGTACATTTGGATATTAGTCTTTCATTAACAAATAATTCCATTACTGCACAAGACTACCCCAACCATTCGCCCTTAACTTATAGTGACATATCACCAGATATCTACCCCAACTTATTCAACGAAATAGCGTATCGACCCATCAAGACACCGTCCACTAAATCGCTTCTTTTTAATGCCCACTCTCAACTCTTTGGTGTCTCTCTGTAAACCTGACCTTATCTTAGTGACCGAGACATGGTTTACTAGAGAAACGGTACAGTCCTACCTCCAAATTGACCATTATCACAATTTTCTCTTTTGTCGAACCGCCGCACCTGGTGGTAGTTGCATCATAAATGTAGCTGATAACTTTCAGGCATCGCTTATGTGCGCTTCCATTCAAGACAGTAATAGCGACAGCA
>CALYDF020009625.1:0-10659 GCA_944474145.2 Dicrocoelium dendriticum
GTACCAGGCAATGTGACTGAACAATATTTAGTTATCCCTATTCAGGAGCAGACAAACTTTAAAAGATTTCACATATGCTGTTAGTAGGGAAACCGACCAGTCCCTGTAGTCTTTTCTGGTAATTTCAGTAGCTTTGACACAATTTGCTTCGCAAATCTTGGACTACATAACCTTGTTAAATGTCCTACTAGGTTAGGTGTTTGTCGATAATCTATGCATCTCTTTACTACAGTCGGTCACTGCGTCGTAGCTCAGATCATTCACTAGCCATGATAACCCCTCTTATCTAGATTAAACCATAAGAATGCCACCTGCTGCGAGTATCGTAGATTTAAACAGGGACCATCCATTCTTTCAAATATAGCGCGGCTGAGAGAGATCGTTTCTCGCACAGGCCTAAATTTGCCTTTCGATAAAGGTGTATCCATTCGCTGTGAAGAATTTTCAACATATATGCAATTTCCATATGAGATATTTTATCCTGTAAGAACCATATTCACGCGTGCTGATAGCATTTCTCCACACCACCTCAAGAAGCTTTGTATGCTCAAGGAAATAACTGCCAATAACCATGATCGTAGTTTAGGGAAGTCGCTTAACGCTCTTGTTAAAAAGACGTGCACCACTTTAAGGATGTATGTGTCCAAGCAATTCAGAGAAACAACAGTTGTCGTGAGGTTTTACGAACGATGAAACAAATCAGCTGAGTCACTCGTCAAAGCACAAAATCCGATGTGGACTTACAATAAGTAACTCACAACTTCTGCTGCACCAGCAGTTACTCTTTCTCTGACTCAAGATCTGCACCGAATCAGATGCCAACGGACTCGCTGTCTCCTGTCAACTTGTATTACTGCAAAAAGGCAAATGCAGCTGTATTATTGCAAGGCTTGCGGACCTGCCTGTGAAGTGGAGTGGAGAAGATAAATACAATACTGCACCAGGAAGCTTATCGTAAGGCAAATCGGTTGGAACAGGGCAGATTATTTATACCACGTCTGCGGCTATGTGCGTGGAATGTTGTGCGGCATAGAAGGTTGCGAAGTAATCCAATGGTAGAGAAAAAACCTTCCAACTGCAAAATCATATCATGGGCATTTAGATCAAAAACTGATAATGAAGAAACATGAAATCCTGCATACAATTATAAATGGAATATTTCAAAATGACATCTTTACTTGGAATTATGCAGGGATTTCACGTTTCAAATTTCTCAAGCGAGTACTCCATGCGTTGGTCATGAGACGGTTCCAACACATTTTCCACAAAGTTAGTCATAACATTATGCTTTCGAATAATTAACGAACACATATTGCAGACTTTTCATTGTGGGTGTGGTATGAAACCACAGTACACACGCGAAAACAGGTCTGATTTGTAACAATAATAAATGGGTCACAGAATGTGGTTGAATCGCCGACAACCGCATCAGGAGCAACGGATGAATGTCAAACGAAAGTTTCCGGACATTCAAGATATTATTGGCTTGGCTAATTCTACAGGTGGTTCACAATTCCTTGCGAAATGGCCAAATGATTAGTGGTCTGAATGTTATCTGACCTCGTCAGTTGGGATGCGAACGTTTCGTCATCAATGGAGGTGACATCCTCAGTGCGCGTTTACGTGACGGTGCAGCGCTCTACGAAG
Source organism: Dicrocoelium dendriticum (assembly GCA_944474145.2). Classification (NCBI taxonomy): domain Eukaryota; kingdom Metazoa; phylum Platyhelminthes; class Trematoda; order Plagiorchiida; family Dicrocoeliidae; genus Dicrocoelium; species Dicrocoelium dendriticum. The sequence continues at coordinate 1,648 of CALYDF020009625.1, forward strand.
TGTCGGTGAGTGGGAATGATCGATCTTCTAGCCGCCAGTCTGTTTGGATTGATCAATGGGCATTTGATCATCGAAAGCAATCACAGTTTCGCCTCGTAGGGAACACGTGCGTGCCTATTGGATGGTCGTTGTTGCTTGCCGCATTTGTCCGGCGTTCTCTTTCGTTCCATTTAGTCGACTAATTCGGTGATCTTTCAGTAGTAGCAAAGTACATATAGCATCTGTTTCAACTCATAGGCTTACTGAATTGCTCGAAGAAACTCAGACTTCCCAGGCAAGCAGACGAGACAAGCTTAACAAGTCGCGAGGAAAATACAGGAAGCGCAGTTGGTAGGTCGATTAGTGTGTATCGGAAAACGCTAAGTGAACAAAAACACTACAATACCGTTTGACTTGTGGAGCGAAATAATGTATAAAATACGAGAATTCTATGGACGTTGCAAGCGGTTGTCTCCTGATGTTCTGAAGCAGTGTGTCTTTTCCTTGTCCCAGCCACTGACCTAATGATACAGTGTGCTGAATGTACGAAATACTCAGGGATGGTTGTAGTATTTGCCAGCATAACGACATTGATGAATAAAAGACGGGTAAATATCGGCCCACTGCTGCACTTTGGTTTTTTTAGGCTACTTGAAATAATGATTCTTAAATAACTGCTGGCCTAGTCCTGTTTGGATTACTTTTTTCAGTTTGTGTATAGGAGTACAAGATCTACACAACATGCAATGGTTTGCATAGTGCATTCGCTTTTGTCGTTCACAGACAGCAAAAGGGAATGCACACATGTCTACTCGCTCGAATACAGCAACGCTTTCAGCCGCGTTAACCATAAAGTGCTGTTACAAAATCTATAAACCTCTGGTTTTCGAATATCCCTAGAGTTACTGCCAAAGGATTATTCATGCAAATGTTTTCAGCTTATGCAGTTTGTCCCTTCAATATCCTCAATAAGTACCACAACATTCGGTGCCCTACAAGGAGCCATTTTGTCAGCATTCTTGTTTTCTCCTTACATCAGCTCTATACCTGTCTCAAAAGTAATCATTATTTTAAAATATACAGCTGACGTTATTGTTGGCGTGAATGATCAGTCCTCGGCTTCCTCAGTCAAGCTGCAAAGATTTTCAGAAGAATTTGTGCGATGATCCAACTCCCGCTGCTGAACGCTTAACACCTCCAAGTGTAATACCGCTGCGTTTTTCTTCATAAAAAGCTTCTCCACTGGAATTTGTCACGGAATGCTCCAAATTGCAAAACGTGGGCGACATCTTGAGTTTCTCCTTGTCACTAATTCATCTAGTTGCACGGAGCCACCATGTATCGTGTTTTTTCAACGCGAAGCACAAAATCACCAAAGTGAAGCGGCTTCCTTTTCTGTAACTCGTTAACGATCATCCTGCGTACCATATGATTTGCTTCTGAAGTTCATCACCTTGTACATACTACCACATTGAGCTGAATGCTTTCCCGTGATATTTTCAAGCAAACTGTGTAAGCATTTTAAGCTGCTTTGCAGGTCTCTGAAAGGCTTGACGGGCTGCAGTGATATCCCAAAGCCAAATTTGTTAAAACAATTGTATCTATGCCCATTAATACTTGCACTACATTTGCAACAAATATTCTTACTGACACTAGCCACCCAATTCACAATGCATTTTCCATATGCATGTCAACTTCGTGGACAAGACAAAAGTATAGAGCAACACATGCCCGCACGAAGACTTATGCTTGGTCGGACAAATTCCTATATTGGCAGCTTTCTATAAGACCAACAGCTATTATGTTAGGACTGACCGGTACATTCTGCCAGTGAGACTTTGTTTTTGATCAAGCTCTTTCTTGTGCTGTTTTCATTTCACGTTTGTATTGCTTTTTCATGTTGATAGCAAGTGTGTCAATGCTGGCAATCGCATTTTATGGGTGCAATAAAGCGCATCATTTACATGATTTGACTTGTATCATCCAGCAAACAATGGTTAAGTTAAACTCTTTCGTAGACTGCTTAAGTCCTCGCTTCACGCCTCTTCAGGATCTGGCTGGAGTAACAATGTTTCACTTCTATCCTACGTAGTCACAATAACAGCAAAGCTGAGATGCGCTACGCATCAGCACTGCGTGCTTATGATATAACACTAATTTACCAGGGGAATTTGTTTTATCTCTTTCATCATCATGTATTCCATCATCCAACTATGGGTCCTCCCTAGCACAACACATGCGTTTACTATCTATGACCGAATCGAAAGCAGACAAGATATGTGTAGCTGCACAGCGGACTCTATACCTGCACTAACTTCCTCCTCCGCACTGACGCAGTGCGCCTCCAACTTCAATCCACCTAGTGCTCCTTTCAGATTTCTGCAGCCAATTCCGAAGTACTTCGATTTAGACCAGAATGATCACCAAACAACGGTGTCCATTAACCGACTCAAATTGTCCTCCTTTGAAGAATCACTTCTAACCTATCGTTTCATTGTCATGAAAGCACCTGCACCTGCGTTGACATCCCCGGCACGGGATACAACGAAACGCTCCGTCCTTCTTGACACTCTAACTATCTCGTCTTAATCCCAGTCAAACAACCTAGTCGGTAGATTGGTGAAACGACCAAGACATTTTCCGATTTCAAAACGAATATTTATTTTACCAAATTTCATACATGTTTCTGGTTTCTAGCTCTGCTTTATTTACTTCGGTAGGAGGAATGCCTCGGTATTAGATGAAAACAAGTATTTTATTAGTTTTCTAGCCAATCGGCCAGAACGGCATATTTATTAGGGTATCGTGTTTTGTGTCATAAGTTTCGCATCGTTTGGACTGACCCTGGCATACAGGGGTTGTATGTTTGAATCAATCAGCAGATGGTTGAAACACAAAGATTAAAAATAGCCAGTTGCGCTAACCACCGGCTAGTCTGGTGTTTGGATGATAGTGAGTATGTAATTCCGCTCTTCTTAATGATAACAGGATGTGGTAACGGAGTAGAGTCTGCTAACTTATGTGACAGCAGATATTGGTCGATTGTCGCTGCGCTGATGCCGCTATCACATTCGTCAATATTCATTTGCTAGTTTCTCGGCATTCAGCTGACGTCGCAGATCGCAACATACATGATTCGCATTCTGGGGCCCTTGAAGGTGAGTAAGCCATACCTAATGTAAGTTGAGGCAGTCGAGATGCGTCGGTCTGGAGTAATTGTTGGACAGCCTTTATGCAACATGGTCGCAAGCCGCCATTACGTCGTTGAGTCTTTTTCTTGCCGACCTGTTTGACAATGCTTGAGTACAAACTATGCTGTATAGTCTCGCGCTGTTCACAGGCTGGTTGACAATAAAGGCTATTGGTTTACTTGAAGGTATACTTATTGTTCTTCCAACCTTCATAGAAGGTACACTCGCAGGAAAATAAACTCCGCGAATGAAAGTAATTAAGCAAAGCGCTGAAGGATCGCCAACCAGTGATAAAGTTATTGAGTTGCGGCAACTCCACAGAGGCCGGCTTCATCGATGAAGGTTAATAATACTTTCCTTCAAACGACTTAGGTATGATTATTATTTGATTAGGTGCCCTAATACATGTGCAGTTGTTACGGCTGGTCGTTGTATTGAGGCAGCAGCAAAATCAAAAACCGCGAAGCAGACGATGGAATGGACGCTGGAGAGGTGAGGTTCAAGTTGATATTTGCGAATAAGTAGGATCATTATGAAAATTGATAGGATTCAGTAGCCAAATTAGTTCACTGTGTCGTGCAAGTAATCGGTACAGGTGTCTTTTGGTAGTCTCCTCCATTTTCGGATGTTTTCTCTGCTGAGTCTGTTCACTGCATTACAAGCCTTTTAGTCGATCATGCCCAGTGTGAGTTTGTGAACCTAATGGGGCGTAGGGAATGCGCGCAGGATGTTCCTGCGTTGTTGGCTTTTCAATCGAGCTTGGGTGATGTCTAGAAGGAGGCATTTTAATTCTCCACTTTAATCCGGCGAACACTGGTCGCGCCAATCAAATGGCAGGCCAGACCTCCTAAACGAGTCTGCGGCTTTGACTGATGAGACTAACAATTAATCGCAATGAAGCACAGTGGTATCCAATAGTATAAGTATTCTTGATTTGTCCATAACTCTGTAGACAGCAAAATACTTCATTGGGTTCACCATATGTTCTTCTGGAAGGCATTTAGGCTTTAGGCTAGGGTGTCGTGATATCGTGCAACTTGGGTAATATCGTCGGTGAAAACGATCTATTCTAAAACTTCTATGTGTGAAAGCAATCCAGTATTGTGTGACGGCTACAAAGATGCATTGTGTGTAATGATGAGTAGTAGGGGAGACAGCGGATCCCTTTAATTAATCTCCCTTTTCTGGCTCTAACATACCTCCGCTGAATATTGAAATCACTGACGTGTACTAAGATGAAAAATATGTAATGAGAAATCGCGGTGCCCAGAAAGAAGATAGGGCAATAAGCAGAGAGTCATGTAAAATTGAATCGAAATGGTAAGATATATCAACTGAGCATAAGAAGCAAGGGTACACACTTGGTGTGAGTATAGCCAGGAATTGCGTGTAAAAATGTTGGTGCTTCATAGCAGTCATATTTCAGAGGAATACGAATCGAAGTCAGTTGGGAATAACCTGACAAAGCGAACGTAGAGGATGCGATGGAGAAGGCTGTTGAAAATTGCTCTTGAAGGGTAGGACAGTCCGCTTGGGTACAAACGTCATGGTGAATTCCACGCAGAATTCTAAATTGGTCGACTGAAAAGCTGATGCACGAAGTGTGGAAATTTACGTAAGAAAGCAAACATGTGGCAGCATTTGGTCTATGTCCAAGCGTGTTGCAGCAAATGCTACAGGTAGTGTGCTTCGCGATTACGAACAGCTTAGCAGATATGATGGCAAATTTGCATCAAAATGTGAAAAGATCAACATATTATGTGTACCAGACGCTTATACACAATAAACAAATTCAGCATAAAAAGAGATTGGAATTGTTAAGAACTAACGCCAAACTACTGCAATGCACTAAGTCAGATGTAGCAGGCTGGCCTGACAGCAGAGAGAGAAAAGCCGACCGGTGGGCGCTATTCGAACAGCCAGCATGCTCAATGTTTGCCGCAATACCAAACAAAATACACCTTTGTGCAAATGTAGTGTATATCACTGTATATCATGACGGTGGTGAAATAAATTAAACACGGATCATCAACCGGTGCGCAGCAAGTTAGCATTTGCTGGAATCTAGTTTCAGTTGCATAATTTTTGGCAAGAAGCTAAAAGTTTAGCTAATAACACAATTAATGCAGAAAAGCTTGTAAGCAACTGTAGACGAGACATTTCTAAAACTATAAATTCTGTGCTTTTTAATTCATCTTAACAAAATATAAACGATGGTTTTATAACTGACAAATGAAAGAGTAAAATCTGTCCATTGTCCTTTGTAAAATGCCTAAAATTGTTTCGTTAATATATCATTGTCGCAGAGTTAATTGCATGGAAACCACAAGTCATTTTGATGTATGATGACAGCGCTGGTTGCTTAATGCACACCAAAGCTCTCCAGAAAGTATATAAAATGAAGGTTTGCAAATGATGTACTAACGAGTGTTGTGTCTATGGTATTGCATTACTAGTTTAACTAGCAATATTATTTTCTGCGCGCCAGTAACCAATAAGGAAGCCGTCAATCACTGTATTGGGCTCCCTACTTAGCTCAATAAATCTCAAACAGGAACGTCCAAATCAAGACAAAACTGGTCAGTCGTGGAGTCACTGTTGGGAAAAAGCGGCTCTGGAACTCCCCGGATACAATAAGCATACTCATGTTTTAGTATTATTTAAAAGTGCACACTCCTATTATTCTCTGAACTAAAACCTGGTAGTGTTGAAGATACAATAAGGTTCCTTCTTACCGATTAATTGCAAAAATTCAATGTACTATAGTTAGGTCTGTGTTTTCTCGTAATCACCTGCACCACACAGTTATATGCTATTAGAATGCCTAACCTAACTGGTAAGTTTGTACAATACAATTTTCTAATGGATTACATTAGAAACTAAAAATATGAATTAAAGTTAGTAGACACCTGAGGTTAGCTTTAAGTAATTCCCCAGTTTGAGCAAGTCTAAATTGTTGGTTATAACTTAGACAAATTTGCTGCATTTATCGTGATTCTGACATGACGATAGAGTAAGCCACAGAGTTGTGCAGCATCGGCGTCAACAGCTTCTATACAGGGCCTAATGAAGCAGTATGAATGATACTCATCATAGACGGGGTAAACAATTTGTTATGAACGTGTTCTGTCAGTTCTTACATGATTGTTTTCTTTATATTAAGGACTGTCATAATAACTGCATTGAAATATTCCGTAGTTTATTGCATACAACACTAAGGCAACTTGTCCGGCTTCAAATATATTTCTTGATATACTTTATTTCAGCGACAAAGTTTGAATTCCAATTCAACTGTGACGGTTTTCTTTGGGAATAACCAAAATTAACCTTTTAAAAGAAAGCAACCTACTCCATTCTGTGTTATAGATTGTGAAATGTAAACGAAATAAACTATTTAGAAATGGTTCAGTCGGCAGCTAAATTATCCAAAATAGCTTAAAGTTGGGCCTATTATCTTGGGAAGCTACTACAACCGAAATTCTTAGCGTAATCTCTGTGCAGTTGATAGAGTTGTCCTAATTTACCAGGTCCCGTACTATGACCATCTAATTCCTTGACCTTTTGCATTTAGAACAAAAAAGTCTACTGCAAATGTCTTGACTATATGAAGGAATCAAAAGCGTGTTTCCAGTACAATACAGCTTTTCTGTTCGCACACACAATCACATACCGCTAGGCTTCATGAGGTATATTTTGAATAACAATTCTTATATGGAACTAAGACTGCAACATCGCCTGATCGTTGTGGTCATGCTAATGGTTGACATGTCCCGTAGGATGGTTATGGTGAAAATTCTGAACATTTACAAAAAGCTGCTTGGGACATATGAAGTAGTTTGTTCCCTTCAGAAACTTGAAAACCGTGAAAAGTGCCGAACAATGGTAGATGCATGCATTTCTGATTGTCTCTTCAATACCATCAACAATAACCGATATATCAGGATGTAGGTAACACTGGTGCGACCAGACATGCTTGAGGTGCGGTGTGAGTGATGGAAGTTCACACCTATGTACACAGTAGACTTAAGCTGTCGGATAATTGATTTTGTACGTACAGGGTTTATTACGGCTGCCTCAGCAAACCGAAGAAAGCCTGGTTAGCTTAGGCGGTCCTACGTTTAATGCTACGCCTATTGTGTGGCTTGGAGAACGTGGCGATTTTCAGGGATAATATGATGTTATAAAGCCAATCAGAGAGGAGCACACGGTCATCTCGAAGCCGTCTTGGAAATCATTTAGTAGTGAGGACTTCGTAAAACGAACCAAAGTCCAGATTGAAATGACTTTTGTCACCTTATTAGGCCAGCAAGTGGGATAACATGAGCTGACGCAAGTTGTAGTGACCTAGACATTTCCTATCTTGATTGTATAAATCAACGTAAATATTATGAAATCATAGTTTCCTTATATATTGGGGAAGTATGGTATTCGCTTGTTCGAATGGTGCTCACGGTTGCTTTAGTCACACACGCGCACGAACTTCCGCTATGGTTGGGAAGCCGGAGTTGCGGCGCTCAGCACACGAGCAATCGGCCCCATCTAGTTCTCTAGTAACATCCTACTATTAGTCTTAGATCCTCGCAACCTTTTTAATGAACAAGGAAAAATGAACAATGATGTATAACGGGGAAAAAAGCAGGTGCTTGACATATCTCCTGGGGTGATCAGAGAGAAAGGATAGATCATGGGATAATGGAATCATCCGTTCGGTCGATTGCAGATTTAACTGCATTGGTGTGTAACGGGAGTTAGAAAGTAATGTGCACACACAAGGCAATAAACGGAGTGGTTATTGCTCACGTGATAAGCGAGAAAAATATAAAAAATAGCAAGGACAGCGCTTACACTTGTGCAGCTATCTCAAAGTGTCGGGACACGGAAATCCAGTTTCTACAGTGGTAGTGTTTTTCACATTGTATGCATGGGGTTTGAAGCGACTCATTCTGGAGTAGGGTTATGGCGCCATCCACTGTCTGTTGTGCATTAGTGCCAGCATATGGTGGTCAATGGCTATACACGTAGTATAAATGTGACAGAAGATCGTCAGGTCGTTTTTTGAAAAGAGATAGGGTGGGAGCGTTAATTACATTTTCCGGGAGGGCGTTCCAATGCTGTGACACTCGAAGGGAGAAAACGTTTCGTCGACATTCAAGGCGGCTGTACTGCGTGACCAAGTTAAATTGCTGACCTCTTAGCGAGGTGTTTTGACTGAGTATCAGAAGGGAATGGCACGGGTGGTTAGGGTTTCCCAGGATCTGGTACACCATTATGAGATCGCCCCTTAGACGCCGATAAAGTCCACTGTATATTGTGAGTATATTCAGCCTGAGTGGGTAAGGGAGAATGGTCAAACCTCTGACACTGTTCGTTGTCCTACGTTGTGCAGTATCGAGCGCAGTGAGATGGTGCTAGATTCAGAGTTATCACGCTTGAAATGCGCATTCCGCGTGCGGCCTAACATCCGCACTAACCATTTTTGGAAAGACTGGAAGGTCAAACTTCCCGAAAGCTCTGCGAAGAAGGCCGAGGTACTGGTTTGATTTCTTAGATACGTTTTCAGTCTGTCTCAAACAACCGAGGTGATCTTGAACTAGCACGCCGAGATCGAACTCGTAAAACACCTTTTCCTATCCTATTTCTGTATGTTGATCCGCACACACGTGCTTGGTCGATTATCTGCATGCTTGTTATATAGCGCCCGATCGACGCGAAATTATTGGTGATCCAGCTATAATTGGTAAGTATTTTAATAACTACCCTTTGAAGATCCGGTGACATTTTTCATCCATTTTATTGCCAATGTATATAAATGCCAATATATATGTATAAAATATATAAATAG
>CALYDF020009626.1:0-10648 GCA_944474145.2 Dicrocoelium dendriticum
ATCTGTCAGGATGCAGAAGACTGCCAACGCATCCTGAGACGGACCCCGCGCCTAAAGGGAGAAACCTTCTACGTTCTGAAAGACCACTTCACGGAGGACCGAGTCCGAATGAGGCAAGCTGTCTGCGAGCTTCGAACTTGACGCGCAAATGGAGAAACAGATCTACACATGGTGGATTTTCGCGTGGTTAATAAAACTCAGAGAGCTCGATGGAGGCCAATCCTCCTTCTTCCAGAACCTCAAACATAAAGAACGGACTATGGGTAATACTCGCGGATGTGCGCAGTCTCAGAAACAAACTAGATGAGATTCCACTACTTACCTCTGAACAGCAACCGGACCTAATGGCGTTCACCGAAACCTGGCTTTCATCTGACATATCTGACTCGGAGGTTCATGTTTCAGGATATCAGCTACTTCGATTCGATCGCTTTGGTGGGAAGTCTGGAGGAGGAGTAAACCTCTACACAAAGAACTACCTCAAGGCTTACATTGTCGAACCCGATTGTGAAAAGGATGGTATGTCGGAAATGCGCTGGTGCCGAAGTCATGACGGATACGAATCACTGATGGTCGGGGTGGTATACAGAGCCCCTGCAGCACCTGGCTCACACTTATTACCTTCCGTGCGAACCAACAGTAGAGGAACAAATTGTCTCCTTATGAGGGACTTCAATGCTTTCAACGTAATCTGAGACCTACTTCACAGTGATCTCCCACCTGACTCCTTTGTAGTTGATCTCCTTGATACCGTTCACGAGTGCAACCTGACACAGCATGTCTTGACACTAACGCGAATAGTCCCTGATCAGACACCAAACATTCTAGACCTGGTTCTTACCTCGGCACCATCTGATGTCTTAGATCTAACGATCCTCAAACCTCTTGGGACGAGTGATCAATGTACAGTCTCCTTTTCGTGGACACGACGCCTCACAATCCACGATCAAGGGACACTGCGTCGAAATTTCTGGCGTACTGACCAGCCCAGATTAAGAAAGACTGCAAGTATCATGGACTGGCGTAATCCGAAAGCCTTGGAGCTTGATGACGCATGGGAACGCCTACCATCTGTGATGCTGCGGCTCATTGAACAGTTTGCGCTGACCTGCAAGGGCAGACCACCATCCAAAGGACCCCCATGGATTGATAAAGAAGTAAGATCCCTGATGAAAAAACGTCGAAAACTATGGGATCGTTTCAAGAACACATGACAGACATCAAGCTACTTAGAGTACAAAACTGTCAGAAACCTAAGCACCCCGAGAAAACGAGACAAAAGACTACAATATGAACATAGACGGGCCATGGAATCCCAACACTGTCCCAAGAAACATTTTGCCTACTTGAAGCGAGATGCCAAAGCTGGTGGTGGAATCCCCGCTCTAGCCTCTTTTAAGGAAGATACGGTACTCTCCGGTGATGAGGAAAAGGCAAACCTATTGGCTACGCAATATTCCTCGGTCTACTCAGTGTAGTCACCAATGCTCAACAACTATTTGCCTGCACACCACCTCTCTATGGACCAAGTTGAAATTAATCCCGAAGTAGTCACTTAGCTACTCCTCGAACTGGACCTGAACTCCTCCCCAGGCCCGGAAGGATTGCATCCCAGCTTCCTCAGAACGATAGCTGAGTACGTCGCCGCCCCTCTCTACCAAGTGTTTCGGCAATCCCTCGAAGTCAGCTGCCTATCCACAGGCTGGAAAGCAGGCACCGTCCTGCCCAAATTCAAGGGGGAAACATACAAGACCCAGCCAACTACCGGCCAATATGTCTGACATCAATCGTATGCAAATCCATGGAACGGATAGTCAAGTGCGCTCTCCAGCTACACTGTGTGCATCTAAACCTCATCTCACCTGCTCACCATGTCTTCCGGAGAGCACTCTCATGCATCATTAACTTACTCATCGTTAGGGAAACATGGGTAGAAGCCATAGATACCCGAAAACAGGTTGATGTAACATTCCTTGACTTTAGCAAAGCCTTTGATAAGGTTCAACACGTGCGACTGCTACATGGTTGGCGGCATCCGGTTTCGGATTTGCCTGTCACTGGGGCCAGCCACAGGACGCCTGCGCCTACAGAGGGACCATGGGTGGCTTGCGCTGCGCCACCCATAGCTCCAACCACACACCCCATATCCAGTGTAAACCCGAAGGAATAAGACCGGGAGGCATGTGAATGAGAGCTACGTTTCAGCAGCGGAGCCGGCCCACACTCCTTCACAAGCAAACACAAACACGCTGTATTTGGGGAAACAAGCGTACACAAGGCGGTGGCTGGACCGTAGTCCGCTCCACACTGTGTGCATGGAACCGCTCTTTGAGCCTAGCACGGCTACAAGGACCGTGCACCCCGTCCCCTCCAGCAACGACCAACTGTCTCCTGGAACCAGTACGGACGAGGTAGTGGGTAATAGACAGATAGGCCCCTTGTGAATATGTACATCAAGCGCAGCCACACCGAGGATATCAAGCAACAGCCATTCACTGTAAAAAATAGGCTGAAATAAGATAAATCCACTAACGCATGCAGACACGGTGGCATTACTCTTCCCTAAATTACCACATGAAGTAAGTTGGTTAGCAACCAAATCACGATAAGTAAGAAATGTCCACAAGTTACTTAAAAAGGCTACAAACACAACAAAATTACCAAAGATAAGCGCAATTAGTGTAAGCAACGTGGTCAGTTAGTAGAACAATATTCAGTTAGGCAGAACAAACCAAATAAGGTGGAATTAAATTTATCCAGCTTAAAAATACCTAGTTTAAGTGTAAGTTAGTTTAGCTTAACTGCGGTGAAGAAGCATCAAGAATGCAACATCAGCCTCAGCATGGGACACAACGACTGCTACATAAACTCCAGGGTATTAGCATTACGGGAAATCTTCTCTCCTGGATTGCCGGTTTCTTAAGGGGTAGGACAATGCGCGTACAAGTGAACCAAACCCTCTCTGCTCCAGTGTCTATGACTAGTGGTATTGCCCAAGGATCAGTGCTTGGACCAGAGCTCTTCAACCTGTACATTAACGATCTACCCACTGCACTACAAACCGACTGCTCTATCTACGCCGATGACCTCAAGCTTTGGTCAACAGTATCCAGCATTGAGGGTGCGGACAGATTACAAGGGGCTCTAGGCCAGCTACACGAATGGTCCATCAGGTGGGAACTGCCAGTAGACCGAGATAAATGCGCTGTTCTCCCAATGGGTGACACCGAACCGTACGGTGCATACCACATTGGTGGGTTTCTCCTTAGGAATACCACCCACGAGAGAGATCTCGGGGTTATCGTGATTTCTGACCTTAGAAAGACGAAGGACACGTTAAAGAAGGTGGCCACTAGAAGGCGACTGGCAGTTGCCTTAAGAAGATCATTAGCTCGAATGAGTCCCTGGGTGTTTCGACCGTTGTTCACTTCGTACGTCCGCCCAGTCTTAGAATATGGTCTACCAGCTAGCCATCCGCTTTCAAAGTTTGAATGCGCTCGGCTGGAAAATGTTCAGAGACATGCATCGGAAGCTGTTCTGGGGCTTCGTGATCTCCCGTACCCCAATCGACTCCAGTAGCCAAATCTGTTCTCCCTCGAGCTCCGCCGTCGCCAGGGTGATCTCATCTAGACTAGACGCATCCTCCGAGGGGATCTTGGAAGTGAGTTACAACAATTCTTCCGGCCAAACACTGACTGTTCCACCCGAGGGCACACATGGAAACTGTTTAAGCAAAGAAGACACAAAATTCGCAATGACTTCACTCTATCCACTAGCGTGGTGAATAACTGGAACAGCCTACCGGAAGCAATTGCAGACGCTCCATCCGAGGAAAGTTTCAAGCGGCGGCTAGCCAAACATTCGCTGAGAATGCTGGAATCTTGCGGCTGTCACTGCAATTACGACGAAACCACGAGGCACGTCGTAATGCAACGACACACATCAACCCAGTATGATACGGAATCGATGGGATTTCCCTCTTGCTCTCTACAACTTAATGAACTCGGTGAACTTAAGAAACTCCACAACCTAGTTGGGATTAAGTAATATTGTTACGAGGTCCGTAGTTTCAACGTACATCTTCCTCAGCTCAACTTACAGTCGTACCTGTGTATAGGAGCCCTGGAGGTGCGTCCAAAGAGGTGCTTGACTTTATTCGCTCCCAATCCGCAAACAGGTGTTGGATACTGAGGGATTTCAACCTACCAGAAGTTTGCTGGGCGGTTCTTTCTTGCAACTCGGCAGAAAGTACTTTCTGGGTAGATCTACTTAAGCTTACGCTACAAGTACCATTGTATCAGTTCGTGGACCTCCCCACTAGGTAAATGGACGCCCAACTCCCGTCTATTTTGGATCTAGTGTTTGCCAAGTCACTAGACTTCGTAGGGGACATCACTTACGGCTCTCCCTTAGGTGCTAGTGAGCATGTTTGTCTATCGTTCAGGTGTAGTCTGACCAGGCGTCACCAGAGCATTGCTAAGCCATTTCCAAACATATGGCGTGTTAACTATTAGGCAATGCGTACAAAGGTTGCTGGGATGCGTTGCGAAAGCTCGGTGGTTGATACGGTTCAGGCGGCCTGGGATAAATTTAAATCTTTTCTCATGGAAGTGTCTACTCCCTACATCCCGCTCTCGAGGAGAAAGGAGACACGGGCGCGGCCGCCGTGGATAGATACCAGAAGCTCCAGAAGCGTTCTAGGTGCTGGAGGACCTACCGGGCGGCTCAAACAACTAGCACCTATGCTAGGTACCGCCAGGCTAGAAATAGGTGTAAACAACGCTTAAGGAAAGCTCGGCTGGTGTACGAAAAGGAATTGGCTGGCGAAGCTTCGGAAAATCCGAAGAAGTTCTTCGCTTATGTTAAGAGACGCTGTGGTTCAACTTCGGTAATCCCAACTTTGATGAGGGCCGATGGAACTCGTGCGTATGCGGACTCAGATAAGGCTCGTGTACTTGGGGAACAGTATTCAGGGGCTTTTGTACGTGAGGCCGCGTTGACTAGCGTTGAATTTGTCCCCAGAGTACCTGATGCTTCTTATTTAGCTGAGTTTACTGTGGCGGAAACGAAAGTCCTTAAACTGCTGCAAGAACTGAATCCTTCCAAAGCAGCTGGACTTGATTCAATTCACCCGAAACTTCTGCATAAGTTGGCGGTGAAGCTGAGTGGACCGCTGACGATGGTGTTTCAGAAATCACTTGACACCTGTACATTACCTTCCGAATGGAAGGAGGCTGTCATCTGTCCTATCTTCAAAAATGGCGACAGGAGTCTGTCAGCCAATTATAGGCCAGTTAGTCTGACTAGCGTCGTGGTCAAACTGCTTGAAAAGCTGGTGAGAGATTCGTTGGAATGTCACCTGAATAGATTTAATCTGCTCAGTAGTGCACAACATGGATTCCGGAAGGGATTTCGTGTTTGACGAATTTGTTGGTTGCTCGTGAAGCTTGGGCCGAGGCAGTGGCAATGGCCACGTGGTGGATGTGCTTTTCGTAGACTTCTCGAAAGCATGTGATAAGGTACCCCACTTGAGGCTATCACATAAGCTGAGCTCCTACGGCGTATCTGGCCGCGCCGTTCACTGGGTATCTGCGTTTTTGCAGGAAAGAGAGCAGTGTGTACGTGTGGGTCGCAGCTTATCCTTTAAGCAAGCGGTCCTTAGCGGTGTTCCACAGGGCTCGGTCCTTGGACCCATGCTGTTCTCCATCTACGTAAACGATCTCCCTGGAGAGCTTGGGGTATCATCCCTATTGTTTGCTGATGACCTTAAGCTATGGAATGTTGTAAATGTTCCTTGGGGTTCTGAGGCCATACAGCATGCACTGGACAGGCTCTGGGACTGGTCTACTTTGTGGCTACTACCCATAAATCAGGCTAAGTGTTCCGTTCTTCGTAAAGGAGCAACTTTCCAGCCTTCGAGCTACGTACTCAGTGGGGTCGAACTCCCCCTTGTCTCCAACCAGATATACCTAGGTGTCGTTCATTCCTCGTCTTTGCATTCTGGTGACATCTGGAAGAAGGCCGCTAGTAGGGGTTTCAGAATGTTATGGTTAATACGCCGTTCTTTCGGGGTCTTAACTGCCGACATATTTGTGAAGCTGTTCTCAGCTTTCGTTCGGCCCCATCTGGAATACTGCGTCCAGGCTTGCGCGGCCTGCCGTGTTCGGGACAAAATGGAGCTTGAGAGGGTTTTGAGAGTAGGCACCAAATTGGTCGAGGGGTTACGGGGGCAATCGTACCCCTAGCTTCTACTTAGCCTGGGTACGTATTCAATGCACTACCGACGGCTTCGAGGAGTATCATTGGAGTATCATTGAAGTTGTAGAGAGCAGATAGGGCACCTTGTGTCAGCTCCATCACATCCCGTTCAGAGCAAGGATTGTGCGACATGCTGCGAGGCGGTATTCCGCAAGGGACCATTACGGTCGCATCGAAAACAGCAGGATTCTTGCATACTCAGCAGATAGGAGTCTAACAGTTTCTTGAAACTTTCCTCACATTGTACCCTAACGACCAGTTCAGGCAAGCTGTTCCAGTCCTTTACCACTCGAGTTGATAGGGTGAAATCAGAATGAATCCGGACCCTCCTCGGCTTAAACAGTTTCCAAGAGTGACCCCGTGTCGAGCTATCAGCGCAGAGCTGGAAGAACTTTTGCAGTTCACTCCCCATCTGTCCTCGCAATATCCGTCTGGTGTAAAGCAGATCACCCCGACGTCGACGGTAGTCCAAAGAAAACATGTTCATCTGTCGAAGACGCTGAGTGTAAGGCAGGTCACGGAGCCCTAAGATGGATTTCGAGCCTCGTCACTGAACGCTTTCAATCATAACGCGTTCAGACTTTGTAAAAGGGTAGGCCGCAGGCAAACCGTACTCGAGGATAGGGCGCACATGGGAAGAAAAAAGAAGTCTGAAGACCTCTGGAGTCATTCGGGAGAACGACCTCTTAATGGCACAGAACATCCTATTCGCAGACGCTATCTTCCTCAGGGTGTCCTCGGTGGTACGCAGACCAGGAGATACGAGCATACCAAGGTCTTTCTCACAGGCAGCATTCCTGATCAAGAAACCACCAATGTGATAAGCGCCAAATGGGTCAGAAGAGCCGATCGGCAAGACAGAGCACTTCTCATGATTGATGGGTAAACGCCATTCCGAAGACCAGCTATGAAGCAGGTCTAGCTTCTCTTGCAGTCAGTCAGCGGCTTCAGGTGTTGGTACCTCCATCCATATCTTTAGGTCATCGGCATAAAGCAGACAATCGGTCTGGAGTACAGATGGAAGGTCAGTAATGTAGACTTTAAACAGCTCGGGGCCAAGAACAAAGCCTTGTGGAACCCCACTGGTCATGGGAACGGAAGCGGAGTAGACCTCATTTACCTTCACTTGCATGCTACGGCCATCCAGAAAATCAGTGATGCATGAGAGAATCTCTCCAGAAACACCAATACTCCGAAGTTTAAACAGAAGCCGTTCGTGCGGTTCTGTATCAAATGCCTTCTTGAAGTCGACGAAAACAACGTCTAACCGATTTCGGCATCCAATGACCTGGCCCACCTCTCTCTGGCAACGAGCAGGTTGGAAACACATGAGCGAGCTCGCCTGAAGCCATGCTGCGCAGAGAAAATGACATTCAAGCCGTCAAGGTGACTCTGGAGGGCTCGTTTGAGAATTCGTTCCATGACTTTACAAACTATAGATGTTAAGCAAATTGGTCGATAGTTTCCGGGGTCCTGACGATTTCCACCTTCGTATATGGGCTTGACGGTGCCCATTTTCCAAGCAAGCGAGAGACGCCCCGCATCAAGAGACCGCTGAAAAATTTGGCAAACTGGTACAGCAAGGTACTCAGCTAGGGTTCTGAGAAACAAAGGGTGTAGCCCATCGGGACCTGGTGATGAGTTCGGATTTGGCTCGAAAAGAAGCTTGGCAACCAATTCGGGGCTGATTTCTAAGCGTTCTAAAGTACATGAAGGCGTAGACGCTAAATCACAGGTAAACGGTGGCTCAGTCGAGAAGACTGAGGAATACTGCAGGGCCAAGAGTCCGGCTTTTGCATCATCATCATGAAGAGTAGTATCATTTTCTTTGGAATACAATGCAGGTATTCCATTACAAGCTTTCGTACGTCTCCGCAAATAGGAGAACAGTAATTTGGGAGCGGTGGAAGATTCCTCAGCCAAGCTTCGCTTGTACTGTTGTCGCTTCTCTCGCTTCTTGAATGGGCAGATATTCCTGACCGCTTTGTAATCAAGGTAGTCCAGAGGCGATTGCGTAGTCTTGAACTTACCCCACAATTTGCGTCGACGGCGCATAAGGGATTTTAACTCTCGATCAATCCAGGGAGGGCCATTGGAAAAACGTTTCCCTTTGCAGAGTGGAACGACCTGAGTTATGAGGGACGTGAACTTGGAGTACAAGAGGGAAAAAGCATCATCAACATCTAAGTGCTGAGGGATACGCCAGTCCATAGCGCCGGCAGCAGTTTTCAAGCGGAGTGGATCAGCACGCCAGAAGTTCCGACGGCATACTCCCTGATCGTGAATGGTAAGACGCCGCAATCAACAAAGGGAAACTACGCAGTGGTAGCTTCTCCCAAATGGTTGGAGGATAGTCAAGTCGGAAACACCCGACTGCATCGGTGTGAGCACGAGGTCGAGGATGTGTGGCGATTGACCCGGACACATTCTGGTGGGCATTGTAACATGTTGAAACAGATGGCATGCAAGCACGGTTTCGAGGAAGACAGCAGCAAAGGAGTTCGGGGGAAGATTGCAATGGAGCAAATCCCACTCAATACTGGCAGTATTAAAGTCTCCCCATATCAGACAATCCTTGCCTCTACCGTGCATACTAATAGAGTCCAGCAAGCTAGCTCCGGAAGCTAAGGGGGCTCTGTAAACGACTCCAACCATAAGAGGCTTGCATCCATCATGTATCCGACACCAAAGAAGTTCACACCCATCTTCATTGTCGCGTATGGCCTCAACCAGATGACCCCTGAGGTCCTCTTTCCAGTAAAGAATCACACCACCTCCGGACCTATTTCGAGAGCGATCCGCTCGAGCTAGAGTATACCCCGCAATATGCACCTCTGAGTCGAGGATGTCCGAAAACAACCAAGTCTCCGTGAAATCCATAAGATCTGGGTGATTTTCATAGGCAAAGTTCTGAATTTCATCAAGTTTGTTTCGCAAGCTACGTACATTAGCAGATATCACCCTCAAACTATTCTTCGGTCTTACCGCCCGGGAGCGACAAAGATTGGCCTCCAGCGAATTCTCGGAGCTTTATGAACTACAAGAAAATCCACAATGGGGAGGTTCATCTCACCATTTTCCCGGCTTGATCGAAGTTCTTCGACAGCTTTCTTCATTCGGATCCGATCCTCCGGACAGAGGTCCAGCAAAACATAAAAGGTTTCTCCCCTAAGACGTGGGGTCGGTCTGAGAATGCGGCGACACTCATCCTCACTCTGACAGACAATCTTGAGTGGACGAACTTTAGAAGAATCGTCTTGCTTTCTTCCGAGACGAAAAGCGGAGACACTATTGATCCCTTGTTCACCTTCATCAAAAAGGAGGGAGACCATTCGCCGCAGAAACTCTTGGTCGTCCAGGATCCTTTCAGCCGGAGAACCCTTGTTGGATTCAGGAGCATTCATGATAATCAAACAACGGTCACGAGAATGCAGTTTATTGTATTCAGTGGGTTGGGACATGGGAGGCATGCTGTTCTTGAGAACGTTTTCCAACTGGCTTACTCTATCGAGGACCAACTTTAGTTCAGAAGATTTCTTGGGTTTAGTCGTAGAATCACTCTTGGTTTTCTTCGCTCGCAGAGCTGCGCATGTACTAGCCGATGCTTGTTCTACATTCTCACTCACTACTGCCGCATATGTCTTTCTCCTGGACTCATGGCTGCCATCACTAAGTGTCAAAGGCTCCGATAGCGAAGACGAGGGGACGCGACTTCGTTTACCAGTGGAACTGGCTGAGTCAGAGGCCGAACGAGGCGATGAAGATACCGGCGGTTTAGCAGAGGTGCAGTTCTCAGTTTGAGTAGGAATGGATCGTGGGCTAAGTGCGTGGACTAAGTTCAGCACCCGTCTATCGCTCAATACAGTTCGACAAGAGTCACAATGGAAACTGATAGCTGAGGAGGTGGTCCTCTGGAGGTAATCATAAAGATCTGGACTGATGTCGCAGCAGGCAATGTGTAGCCACCCATCACAGAGAGAGCATTGCACAGCCTTCGATCTTGCGGTAACGCCTTTACCACAATCCAAGCATTTGGACGCCATCGTGCCTTGTGCTTGACAAATTCCAAATATTTAGCAGTCGAATCTCCAGGTAAATGAAGTTCGAACACCTTCCTTTGCCAAAAGATCCAAAGAGAAACGGAGCACCCAAACGCACGTCGTTATCCGCAGTTCCCTAACGCATACTTACCTCATTTCAACAGGGAAGGTTGGGTCGGACTTGAGCTGGCTATTTAGCGCGGCTAGGTTGCCTTGTCTTTGCGGTCATCCCATGAAGCTACACAAGCCGCGTTCTGACGGGATCAGGGCGGAAACTCGGTTATCGCGTAGAGTTCTCGAGCGCTGGAACACGCTTCCAGAAAATGTAGTCAGTGAACCTACGGTTAAGG
>CALYDF020009627.1:0-10669 GCA_944474145.2 Dicrocoelium dendriticum
AAATAAATAAATAAATAGTATATTCTCTGTAAAACGAGACACACCTCTAAAAGGCATGATCAAATATGCATACAAGCATAGCTTCTTTGGAATATTAAAACATTTCGTTACAATGAAAGGAATAAACGAAAAGACGTAGTCCATAAGAGCGAGCATATTGTCAGGCAATAGTCAGACCAAGGATCATAATGGCGCCGTGGCGCGCAAAAACGGTTGCGTCAAGATACAATTGGGGGGTAAATTTGCCATGTAGTGATCCATGAGCACAGGAGCCCGAACAAGGTTTAGTGCAATCGATGACCATTACGAAGCCGGGATGATCTGTGCTCCATCAAAGCATTCTTCATAGGGAAATCAGTTGCACAGGTTCGATGTTGGAGGCTGAGGACTGCGTCAGTGTGAAATGTAAAGCTGTGACTTTATTTTGTGGCGAGTCACATCCGCCACGTTGCAGTGTTGTTAAGCGGACATTTGTGGCATTTTATAGGGGGAACGCTTGCCAGGCGAAAACCCACTACGTCCTGGAACACTGTCGTAGCTTCCGTTGAACTGTAGTGCTAGTCGGCTATGCATCGTATAGACCGATTTTGCACTCTATTATTCGCAGTCGGTTGACAGCCAAAATTTTTCGTTGGTTATCCAAATGGCTTAGTACTGAACCGGCAATAGTCGTTGAAGCCAGTCAATGATGTAAAAGAGTCGCAGAGTCGAAGGATAATGATGCGGGTGAGTAAACATATTGTTAATAGAGGTCGGCTTTTTCTATTATATTGTCCGGCTCGCAACCCGTGTCCAGCTATCCATGCTGGACTTGTCATAGGGACGGTGAGTGCAGTTGTTTCTTGTGTCTGAATATGTCCAAAAGAGGAATAAATGCTATTCTCCGCGAAGTGGACAAGTATTTCCTTCAAATGTAAGTGTAATTGTTTCCATAACCAAGTGAGAACTCCAGGAATAATCATCGGAAAAGCCGCTTATGCGCGCGCAGTGCTGTCCGTGAACTAACATCAGAAAAGCTCCAGGTGACTGGCGAATCGGAATTTTTGAGGCAGTGAAGGTAATCACGCCAAAATTGTCAGTCTCCGGTTGTGGAACAGTGGATCCATGTAACTACATTATTCCAGGTGAGTAAATTGTTCTACTGTGAGTACGAGGCGAGCTAAACCCATTTGTTTAGACCCCGTGATGGTAGCTTCTCCAGAATGGCGGAAAGAGCTCCATTTGGAAGGATGTGTGGGTTCTTCATCTCCCGGAGAAAAGAACAAGCATGTAAACCAGCTGGCTATTGAAAGTGGGTCGACTATTCCCAGTGGATAAACCTTTCTTGTTTTGGCGGATGTATCTGTGGAAATCTCGGGAGAAAACGGGCAACGGACAAGTGGCAGCCAAACAGAAAGACAGCAACTAAGCAAGAAGCACAAACACAGACTGGTGGCGCGCAACGGCGCCTGTGATACATTAAAATTTATGTAATTTTGTTTAGTAAACATGATTTGCAAGCGCATTCTTTACACCACGTCGCTGGTGTGCCTCAGACTACAACTACTAGGTAGAAAGAAGGGTGTAACAAAGCGTGTTGACAACGTTAAGCGATTAATATGGTTGTTGGAGAGTAACAGGTAAACCGATTATGATGACAGCAGACCGAATGCGAGCGGCATCTTAGGTGAAACTAAGGACAACATGGTTGAGACCGAATGCGGCAGCAACATAGGTAAAGCAACGTTCCAAGAAGAAAAGGAAATTTAAGGAATCAGCTATGAGCGGAAGAATGCGGACGGCAGTGCGAAGAGTAACTCATGAGAGCAATTAAGAGACGATAGTCAGGATGAAAAAGGTTTACTACTAAAGTGTGGTGAGCCAGGGACGCTCTCGTGCGAAGTATGAAACGTTCAGTGCTGAAATAGCATCGGTAATATCTCGGTAATCTGAGAACCGGGGACCGAACAGACGAGACTCGGGAAGTCGACACATCCGGAGGCCTCGTAGTAGTCCCAGAGAATTTCACTGATCAGATAATGACAAAGAAGGGCATGGCACTAAGCGTCGGTCATCCGATTGAAGATTTGAGGGTACAGGTTACCGATGGAAGTGCCTATATTAATCAAGGGTAAACAAGTCTAGCGGGCTGTCAATGTAAGCAAGACATAGTTGTGAGTCTACAGAGATTAGATCGGTATATCTTGCTAGCCTGGAAAAGGTCAAAGGAGCATCCCGGTCAGATGAGACTAGGTTATTACAAGGCACTAAGAGTTGGCAGTCCGATTAGAGAAGAAATGATAGTACAGGGGCCATAAGGAGAGGAGACGGTCCGGATAGAGAGAGGTTTACTTATATGGTGTGGAAAAGTCCACGGGGCTCGCGAGGTAATGGGGACGGAGCGTTCAGTCTTCCGAGCATAGCAGGCAGCGTCGCAGAAGTAGGAGAGAAGAAGACCGAGCTGCCGAGGTTGGACTTGGTCGGCGCATTGTGATTGAGTCCTATGGTTCATTTGGGAAGGTAAGTGGAGTCAGTAGGATTGGACTGGTCAGAGATAGAAGTGGTTATATCAACATAGGGCGAACAAGTTCAGCAGGATATCAAGGTGAGGGAGGAAGTGCTTTGGATCGACGGAGCCTAGACCGCTAACATCCCAGTAGCCTGGTAGCAGTCCCATAGACTTTGGCTGATCAGCTGAGGCTGAGTTACGGATGACAGAGACTCAATCGTCCGATTGAAGAATGATTGGATACGAACGGCGCTCAGTCACCTGAACGATGGCTAGTAATATCACAGGAGTCTAAGAGAAGTTGGAAAGCAGGAGACCAAACAGACGAGACAGGATTAGTCGGCGAAACGACATTGAGTCCAACGGCTAATTTTAGGAGGGCAAATGGAGTGGGTCGATAGGTGGAGGTGACTATATAAATAGAGGGTGAACAAGTCTAGCAGGCTGTCAACGTAAGTGCGATATAGCTTGAGTCTACAGAGTCTAGACCGTTTAAATGTTGCTGGTCTGGAAAGGGTCAAAGAAGCAGACCGGTCAGATGAGACTAGGTTATTACAGGGCACTGAGAGTTGGCAGTCCGATTAGAGAAGGTTTGAAAGTAGAGAACGTCATAAGGAGACGGTCCGGATAGGGAGAGTTTCACTTATAAGGTGTGGAAAAGTCCATGGGGCTCGAGTGGTAATGGGGACAGAGCGTTCGCACTTCTCATTCAATGCCGGTAATGTCACAGCAGTCTGAATGAATTCGGAGAGCAGGGGACCGATCAGACGAGACTGGATTAGTCGGCACACTTAAAGTAAGTAGTACAGTTGAGATGGGAAGGTAAATAAAGAGTCAGCGGAGACGGATAGGTTTGGAATACAAGAGGCTATATGAATATAAGGTATGCAAGTCAGGCAGGCTCGCAATGTGAGAGAAGTTGTGTGATGGTGATACAGAGCCTAAAACTACATTTCGCTAGTTAGGAAGCAGTCAAAGAGGATAATAGGGCAGAGCTCTGAGAGCTCGCTATGCGGATGAAGAAGAAATAAAGACAGGCCGCGGTAAGGAGAGGACAGAGTTGAGAGTTTACGTTTACGGATATGAAATGCGACAGTTAACGAGGCTCTAGAGGTAATGGTGACAGAGCATTCAGTCTTCCGAGCATAGCAGGCAGCGTCGCAGAAGTAGGAGAGAAGAAGACCGAGCTGCCGAGGTTGGACTTGGTCGGCGCATTGTGATTGAGTCCTATGGTTCATTTGGGAAGGTAAGTGGAGTCAGTAGGATTGGACTGGTCAGAGATAGAAGTGGTTATATCAACATAGGGCGAACAAGTTCAGCAGGATATCAAGGTGAGGGAGGAAGTGCTTTGGATCGACGGAGCCTAGACCGCTAACATCCCAGTCGCCTGGTAGCAGTCTCATAGAATTTGGCTGATCAGCTGTTTATACAGTTGGCGACTATGTCTTGCTTCATCGACCATAGCCAACACCTGGCACGCACCCAAAATTCCATCATCCGTGGCATGGGCCGTGCGTCATTGTGCACCGTAGACCCGGTAATGTGTTCGTTCTTCGAGACCCTATGAAGCCACAGGCAGGTGTTTTAACGGTACACTACAATCAGTTGAATCCTTATCATAATAGTCGCGGACATACTTATCTTACATCCATACCTTCCCCCGACAACGTTCCCGTAGCGGAGATGGAGGTGGAGGTTCCTCCCAAGGGAGGACCAGCTAGTGATGTTACGAACACTGAGGACAGTGCCCTTTCAGATAGGAGAGAGCAGTGTTGGGTAAACCTTAAATCAAGGATGCTTTAAATGACCTGGTTTTCACACGTGATTTTCGTTCTCTTTTTATCTACAGATCACACAATGATCAACTTCTCGAATGTAACTGACACGAACTAGGTGAATATGTGTGAAGTGACTGAGTACGAACCGACTTCTTAAACGATTCACACTTTCCCGCTCCTTTATGTTTTCCTTATTGGTTGTACCGCTGTTAACGCTTCTTGATGCAATACACACGCTGCCTGTTCCAACCGTACGCGCTCTTCCTCGTTCGCTTTGTCGTGTGATTGACTTGCCAGCTGTCCATGGCACTTGTGTGCTAATTGCCTGTTGACCAACTCTTCCAGCTACGTGGAACGCGCCGAACTCATTCTACAGTAAATCCCAGAAGAAAGAAAAACCTTTTCTAAAGCTAGAATACTGCGTAAATTGGTACAAACATAGACTGCTGAATACAAGTTTTAACCGCTGATTACGTTGAAAGTAAAAACATTGCAGTAGGTGCATTAATTTGCGAGTTATTTGCAATTGAATGTTGGTCTACGAGTAAGGCCAGTATTCATTTTCGCTAAAAATGGCTTTCTGCTTTGCAAGCAGCTAACAGAAAAAAGAAAAGAAAATGTGAAAAGTAGCGAAACGGCATAGGTTCTACCTGGGCACAGCTATCCAGAAATGCTCTAATTAGCCCGTAATACCCTGTGACAACTAGGGACTTCGTAGTTGGCCGAAAAGTACACGTTGCAGGTATACATGGCAAATATACGCAAATAAGTTATAATTTCACGCGAAAGCGCTAGGAATGCAGTAAGGAATATTATATCTGCATGGGAATGCAGGAGAGCTTATAATTAATCCACGGTTAGAAGGCTTAAGCGTACCATTTTTAGTGGCTAGTGAGCCACATAAACAACTAGGAATATAGAGTTTAGTATTTTTAAGCCTCTAAGTGTTTCTGAAGTTTATATCAAGGCCGCATGAGCCAGGTCTACCTGAGTAACGCAGGAGACCTTTCGGATCATTTGACACAATTTGGCCTGGAAAATACACACATTTCTTAGCTAAACATCGCAAGTTTTATCTCCTAGAGCCGATTTTCTATATTCATGAGGCTAAGTCTCCAACATCAGGGAGCTAGAGGAGCCTGTCACCAATAATAAAGAAATGAGTATGGGAAAATTTAGTACAATTTAGCAAATTGTTTTGGGGAGTGAAATCCTTCTTGGTCTGAGTTGGTGGGGCACTAGCAACTATTCTTCTGGGGATTGAGCTTGCTCGACCATGAGGGATTGTTATGGCTGACGTGTTGATGCACACTATTGTGCAGCTCTTTGCTTAATTTCGAGCTATTTCTCTCCAATTTTAAGTTCCGAATCAAGTACCAGCGGTGTTTATCCGGGTGGCAATGTTAACTAGTACTATACTGTCACACCGGCTATTGCTTTTGTGGTTTTCCTGGCAAGTGTTGTTCTAGCACTCTAAGCAAAGAGTGATAAAGTAAATCAGGAGTAGAATAGTAACAAAAAACCAGTGGGAGCTGGTCGTTCACCCGCCATTACGCATAACGCATGTAAGGCTTTGGAGACAGCTAAAAGATAAACAACCCACGGGCGGCCAAGATAAGAAAAGTGGGGATGGAAAGATTCTGGTGGTCCAGCCAGCCAGTGCGACAGGGCCTCTCTGTCATTTGTTAGCGTTCGTGCCAGTGAAATGGAATCTAGAAATGCCGGTGTTTTACTAGCAAAAGCAGTTAAAGAAGAGGATCTGGTTTCCATTATGCCTGTCTACTAGTGTTTCCAATAGTGAAAGGCATACGTATACCAGATAAAGCTAAGTATATGGGGCCAAGAGAGGATAAATGGAGCGCACAAAGTTTGCTTCTTGGGCCTAGAACATTTAAAGTGCTCTCTTTGTCAATAATATGAAAGGTATATATATTATTTTGCTGTTTACCTACTGCTAGTGGTTAGAAACGACGGAGTACAGTAGCTAGTGCTCAGGCCTAATGAAAAAGCATCAATAAGGGCCAGCTATCAACCGATATCTATGAAGGCACATAAAGGCCCCTTTAAAGCCGGTACTTAGACAGTTTTGGATAATTCTAATGCTAATCTTAGGTGCATCAGCAGCGACAAACGCTTCCAACGTCTTATGCAAGGCTTAGGTCTGATAGGATGCCTTTATTAAGAGTACCTCAAAGGTCATAAGCGCTGCCAGTAGTAGCAGACCTAGCAGGGTACTTTAGAGCTGACGACGTTTGCTGATTGGTTGGACGGAAGTGAAATAATTGACTTATAGACCCAGACACTCTAGTCTGGTGTAGCATTAAAACTGTGTTTTAGTGTGCTAAAAACTTATCAACCGCTTGCCGCCGATTCGAGTGCACGTAAATACGGTTAGGGGCCGTTTGGTTACACTATTGCAGTTAAATTTGAATTTCCTTGGTGTAATCCGTTAATTCCGTTTTGGCGGGTTATTACTTCGCGTTTTGAGTCATATCGTGGGCAGGATAAATTAATAGGAAGCATTTTGTCGCATTACTTGTGGTGTGAGTCGTCAGCATTTTACTGAGGCAAAGTTGATGAAATAATGAAGGCCAATAAGGTGGCGGAAAATCAACGGATGCAAATGTGTAGAAAACGCGTTTAACAAGTGTAGCATTTATTTAGTTTAAGGAATGAATTAAGATGTGGAATGCGTTTAGGCTGAAACGGACGATCTGTTATAATGAAAATGTATTGTTAACATTGCGGCAGGTAAAAGGTTGCTAAATATAAACTGCATATCTTTGCACAAATAATCAACACGGAAGACATAAAAAAAGGAACTTGTTAAAGTAAGGTAGATACCCGAAGTATTCCTAATGAGCGTACTTACGTAATGAAGAGGTGTGGAGCTTACCGATAATGCTGCGATGGGAACCTTGAAGTAAAGATAATTTGATAAATCTGCGGTAATAAACAGGAATAACTGCTATGTCAAAGGCATCGCTATGTGGCTAGTTGATAGGCTAAAGAGGAAGATTGTCAAAATATGAAACAGAATAAGAAAAACGGACATTTTATATTTTACTGTATTGCTGTGCATATGAATGCGGAATGGGAAATACTCAAGCGCTGAGTTTCATTAACACTTGATGTCATTAAATGGATATTTACAATTGCGTAAAGAGGTCCGGTGTGTCTACGTTGCTGAAATGTGGTACATAAATAGGAATAATGTGAACGTCTTTATACGTGCAGGTGCATTTGTTAATTGAAAGAAAATACGTAAGTTTATGACCGAATGTACGAAAGAGTTATATATATATATATATATATATATATATATATATATATATATATATATGTTATCGTAAGCCTGTAGCGGCTTGACGAATGCTACACAAGAAAACCGTAGCCCGGTGAGACAGAAGACGGTGGGATATAAAGATTGTCTTGAGAAAATAGCTATGTACAATAGCTATGTGAATATAGCTTGAGGAAAATGGGAGAGAGTGGTGAAGCAACGAGTAACACCACGTAGGAACGCAACAGCCGGCAGCGCGCGGGCAAGATGGCGAACCCGGTTCAAAATTGCAGTCCAGTATATATAGGCTTGGGATGGGTGCAAAGTAAAACAAAATGTGCACAAGTCTGAGTGTGATGTTTGATGGGGTAAAATGTCATGGTCACTACACAGGCCTCCCCCTAGAAGGCCGAGGGACGAGGACTTCGATCGCTGTTGGCTTGCAAATGTATAAAGGCAGAATCACAGGAGTTCGGTTGTATTTGGATTATTTAATCTTCTTGTGGATTGGAATGCATCATCGGTGGGCCGTCCCAGCGGGCACACCGGACTACAAAAAAACTGGATAATCCAGAAAAAGGGCCGGTAGGACCTTTCACCGCTGCTGAAAGACGGTGCGCTTGGGAGAGGTCACTCCCCCCACCGCATTCCAATCCACTGCCACAACGAAGCTGAAATCCTGTTCGTACTGGCGAGCCGTGGGGGGACCAAAAACAACGAGCCAGGCACACGAGCAGCCAAAGCCAGGAAGGCGAGCCAGACAAACGACCAAGGCGAGCCAAATTGAGCCAAGCAGACCACGATCCAAAGGCCAACGTGAGCGGGCGAGACGACAAAGCGTTGGGGGTAGATCAAAGCATCCAAACGACCAAACAATTGAGAAACAGCCAGCCATTGAACGTACGGACCCAAACGTGCCAGCCTCATGACTTTACCTGATAAATGGAGGGAAAAAACTCGGAGACAAATTCTGATATGTACTCTGCTAACGGAAAAGCATAATACAAACGATGAGAGAAAATGAAAAAGATTCATGAGGTGTGGATGAATTCGACAAAATCGGAGAAACGAACAGGTTTACGAACTCTTCTACCGTGACTGGTATTAGTTTGAGGCGAATCTGATGACTGGGATTGTGGTGGAGCTGAAAAGCTGGGCGTCGTTACAGGTGGCCCTGTAGATTGCGTTAAGGTCGATGACGAGTCGAGGGCATAAACTAAAGGTTTGTGGTCAGTAAAGACGGTAAAGCTTCTGCCCTCTAGAAAAGGACGAAAATGACGGATGATACCAAGTTCGAGCATGTGCTCGAATTCCGCCTTAGCGGCTTTTAGCTTATCAGGGGCGAGACGTCGTGGCCGTGCAGAAACCGGTGGGCCACGGGTTCGCATATGGTGCGTAACGCTAGATGCGACCGGACGAGTAGCGTCAGCTGAGCGGACGAGCTGCGGAAACTGTCTGAACAGATCTAAAAATTCCTTATCAGCTTCAGGCTGGATGTAAATGGGAGTGACAGAAACACAAGGTGTGCGAACTCCACATGTGAAAAGCTGGGTCTTTTGGTCAACGAGTTTGCGCTGACGCGCATCGACGAGAAGATCGAAGTGTTGGAGGAAGTCGATACCCAATATAGCAAATGGAACGGCAGCGATGGTGAAAATCCATCGAAAGGGACGTCGTAGTCCGAGGTCAATGGTAAGGGAGCGTTGACCGAAAACTCGGATCGCGGTGCCGTTAGCGGCACGCAAGTTGGTCGTCTGTGGCTTAGTCGCGTCGCCTGGAACCGGTGGGATCACGCTTACTTCTGCCCCGGTATCAACCAAGAACATGATCCCGGTGTTCCTATCAACGATTTTGAAGAGGCGACTTGGACGACTTCGGCCGACGGCGTTCATCGCCAATACGTGTCGGCCTGTCCTTTTTCTCCTTACGGGAAATGAGCATGGTTTTATACAATTTCTAGCGGAACTTCCAAAACGTGCGTGATAACGGCAAATTGGGAGTCGTGTTCGGCTTCGAGATGGGCTAGGAGAACGGGATGGAGAATCCCGTGGGTGCCGATGTAACTTTAAGCTTTGAACTTCTTGCCGCAGCGCGGCTATCTCTGTTAAGAGCTCACCAGTGGAAGGTGGAGTAGTGGTGTCGATGGTTTGGACCGAAGGGTCAACAGTAAAATCTACGTCAGGTGAGCGAAGAGAACTAGACGACGGACACGGTGGTCCGGTGAAGCGATCCATCATATCATCAGCAATATCTGCAACTTCTGACAAAGGTTGCGATTTCGCAAGCGATAGCATAGCTTGCACGTTTTCAGGCAAACGCTGAAGCCATAACTCTCGAAGCAGCGACTCGTCCATATGCAGTCCTTGAAGAAGACCACGCAACTCTAGCAATAGCGCGGATGGCTTACTAGAACCTAGTTGTAGACCAGTAAAAAGTTTATGCAAGCGTGACTTCGCTGAGGGAGTAACACGCTTTATTACCGCGTCCTTGAGAGAATCATAACGGTCAGGAGGACAAGATGTAATAATAAGATCGCGTAGCGCTATAGAAATATCAGTCGGCAGGCGTGTGAGCAAGTGGTTAAACTTTGCAGAGTCGCTAGTGACATGCTTAGACGTAAACTCAGCTTCTAAAATCATGAACCATAAAACGGGATCTTTTTCAATAAATGGTGGAACTACCAGAGATACCGCTTGAACAGACTGTGAGTCCTCACACTTTTTAGAAACTGAGGCCATGATTTGCGTGGAAAAACCAAAGAAATGGAACGAACTCACCGGAATGCGATTGGGGTCACCAATTATGTAGCGGCTTGACGAATGCTACACAAGAAAACCGTAGCCCGGTGAGACAGAAGACGGTGGGATATAAAGATTGTCTTGAGAAAATAGCTATGTACAATAGCTATGGGAATATAGCTTGTGGACAATGGGAGAGAGTGGTGAAGCAGTGAGTAACACCACGTCAGAACGCAACAGCCGGCAACGCGCGGACAAGATGGCGAACCCGGTTCAAAATTGCAGTCCCGTATATATAGGCTTGGGATGGGTGCAAAGTAAAACAAAATGTGCACAAGTCTGAGTGTGATGTTTGATGGGGTAAAATGTCATGGTCACTACA
>CALYDF020009628.1:0-10643 GCA_944474145.2 Dicrocoelium dendriticum
GCTGTTGATCATAACCTTAAAGGTCCCCGAAATCCGATCATTGAATGGTGCATGCTAAGGTTTACATGCGTTTCTGGGGATCGCCTAGTTGTACGCATAACCGACCAACAGTTGCAAAGCTACGGAAGCATATAATATTATCCAAGCCACAAACTTCACAGACAACACGGCTTGACTCAGCTTCGGACGATGGCCTTATCTCACAGTGGTCGTGCATCAAAGATGCATGTAACTGTCAGCCTGGACAGTTGTGGAGTTGCCCGCCACTTGCCAAGGAGTTGGAGCTCCGTCGTCCCCTTGGCATTGACGGACTGACGTTTCTGAGACCCAGCCAACACCAGTTGTAGTGATGAACGCACAGCCCTGAATCAAGGACCGCAAAGGAGTTTTTAAAACCCCGTAAAGTCCGGTGTTGGGAAAATGCTAGAGAGAGGGAACTTGCCAATCGCGTCGGTCGTATCAGAGAAAATTTCCATGTCATCCGAGTCACCAAATGTTTCCAAACTGGTGTGAGCGAAACAATCGGTGAAGAAACTGGCTCCTTATCCACTGATCATTAGTGACAGTTGGTGTGGTGAGCTGAGACTGTTGACTCGCAATTTTGCAAACCGTCAGCACCATTTTCGAGTCAAGTCAGTATAAGCTTTAAGTACCCAAAGGGGTGCCTTCTCAGCATTTTAGCTTATCAACTGTAAATTTACCAGTTGGTTACCATTAAAAATGCTGAGTTTACAATGGGCAGAAAAATGAAGATTCACTGTCATTGATCGATGGAGAAAGGCTTCCTAAAAGCTGGAGTAAATCTTCGGGTTTTGTATCCATTCAAAACGGAAAAGGTTTCATTAAAACTTTTCTTCAGAATTCGTTCCAGTTGGCGTAGAATTTTGTGTCCAAAAACACTAATAGAAGGGGAATCGTGCTCGATATCTCGCGTCCATATGCAAAGTTGGAGAGAGTAAAGAATCTGTCGTTGTAATCTTGCAAGACTGAGATAAGTACAGTAGATAATGTGCAAATGATGTTCGGCGAAGAAGGCAACGGTAGATTTAAAGCCCCCGCCACATTTGCTTCCTTAGGCTCGCGCACTATTGCTAGTTGGTCTATCCCCACGTGGGGGCGGGCGTCCTCGCGGTATACTCAGCCCGCGCGCGACTGGTGGTGGTCACGCGGCAGCGAAGCGCCAACACGGCGTACAGCTGACACATTATTATTATATTTCTTATCCCCACAGATCTTCCTACTTACTAGGAAATCTGTCAGAAAATTTGCATAATGAGGTTGCATGAAGCCATTACCGTGATGGTCTACATTCATGTCTACTTTATGGTGGTATCTAAGTGTTGGCTCAAGAATTCATTATGTCGTTCTTAAAAGTTTGGTCACCGGTGTAGGTTTTATCGAATAGAATGTATCGATATTCGTCCACGTTTTCAAAAAGTCTGTGTACCATTTGCTTCAACTACAGGGGGCATAAGTTTGATTCCTGCCATTTGCAAGCTTCTGCTGTTCATCCTATTTCACAGAGTATCCCTAGTGCACAAAACGCTACAATGGGAAAAACAGACTTGTTTCTTTCGGTTCGCTGCTGCTGCGCCAACGTTTTACACTACGCCAGATTCTCTAGCTCCGCCATGTTTATCAAATTCCAACGAGTTTTGCCTACTTAGACATATGTGTTGCCTTCAGTGCTGTTGACAGGACTGTATTGTGGTGCTTTGTGATGAGGAGTGGAGTCCCCTAGAAGTTCGCACTACATGCTGTGTATAACCTGACCTCGTAATCGCTAGTAGGGTTCCACAAGGAACATCTAACACACAATTTCCCTTCAAGTTTGCTATTGATATTGTCCTCAAGAATGCTCTGGAGCATTCGACGGACGCTGGCGTTAAGCTCATTAGATGCAGTCGAGTTGTCATGTTGGACTACGCTGATGACATGTCTTTTGGAGTGGTAGTTCACTTGCCATCCAACTTGCACTCTCGCTTGGAGATTAGTGCGTCAATGTAAGGTATGCACTTTTCCTATCCAAGTGCCAAGTTCGTATTCATGACTGGCAGATGCCTGTACTTTCATCTACTCTTTGTCTACTAGGAAGGCCGCACCAACGCTGGTGGGGCTGTTGGAGAGGAGAATTTCAAGCGCGTCACAAGATCTCGGTATGCTTTCTTTAGGCATATTATATATATATATATATATATATATATATATTGAATACTTGACTAAGAATACAGTTGGCAGGGTGTCGAGACGCATGGACAAATATAATACAAAACTAGTGAAAGAATGGAGAGGGTAAAAAAGAAGTGTAAAACCGCAGTTATGGTGGTAAAGTCTCACAAGAGGTTTGCTATTGCTCACGGTTTCTTGACATGTCCGCTAGTGTTTCCAGTCATGTAGGCTAGTGATCTCTGCGCCCCCATGCAGGGAACCGTGAAGGCTCCACCACGGCCAAAGTTGAAGTCAGCGCCTTCATACTTTTGGCCCAAATCGTTTACTAGGCACCTTGTCTTCGCTTTCAGCCGCCTTACGTGCCTGCAAAGATTGCATGGTGAGACAAACACGCAGGAGACATGCAAAGCACGTGCCTAAAACACAGAAGCATATGCATGGAAATTGTGCAGCACAGCAATCAACAAAGTCTGTCTGATCTGAAAATCTTTAAGCGAGCATCCTCATTACTGATGTGGTGCTACCACCGAACCCCGATAATGTTCTGACTGCAACGCTGCTCAAATGCCGACATCCTCTTAGCGTCTTTTTCACAGACAGTCCCAGTCTAAAAACGGTAGAGTAGGACCGTTCTCACCTTGGCATTGTAGTCTCGACCCCACAAGATGAGACTCGGGTCGCCTCGGTACATTAAATGGCGCATATTATCAAATATAACCCGGGCATTGAAGACGTGCTAAGAGACCCCATCCGTTAAAACCTCAGCGTTGATGCAGCTTCCGTGGTAAGCGAATTTGTCTACTACCTCTAGAGGATGATCAGGAAGGTACGTGTGAGAGCAGCTCCTACCCAGTTCTGTATGAGGATTTTGCAATTTGAAGAGGCAACGGTAATTCAAATCTACGGGACAGATACACCTAATCTGCAAGTCCTATTTTGAGTGGCCTGTGCAGAATCGCAAACTACAACCATGCCGTTTGCATACCTCAAATCGCAAATTCGGTCCCCTGGAAGCACCTCAATCCCGCTCGGATCACAGTTCTCCAGAGCATTCTCCAGGATGTCATCAAATTTTCATCAAAATGTCATCGAAATTGAACAGGAAGGGTGATGCTGGGCAGTCCTGTCTCGCTCCACCGATGATACTAAGAGGGGAGAAACTCGTCATACATTTGCACACGGCTCGATGTTTGCGACTAGATGACTCGAAGAAGGTTGACGTGCTTCTCAGGCACTCCTTACTCAAACGACAGCTCTAGACAGCAGTTGGGTTAACTGAGCCAAACGCAGCTCGTATGTCCAAAAAGACAACGATCGTTGACCGTCCGAACGTATGAAGACGCTCCAGCATTTAGCGGAGTGTAAGGATGTGATCGATAGAACTCCGGTCAGTGCGAAACCCAGTTAGCTCTTCGTGCAGGATTTGTTCGTGTATCAGGCTGATTCACACTAAAAGCAGGGCGGTGAGCATTTTAGAGGAAAAACAGAAGCGACTAATCCCCCTGCGGTTAGCGCAGTCGGTCCATCCATCCTATTCAAGGACAGGAACGATGTCCGCTAGAATCCAATCAGAAGGGATTACTTTAGTGGTTTAATCCTTTGGGAGGAGTAAATTTAGCTCCTTAACTACTGATGGGCAACTATCTTTGAAAAGATCCCGTGGGCATTCTTCTGAGCTAGGAACTTCGTAGCGGTTAATAAAACATAGATTATGAGTAACCTCAGCCTCAGATAGTAACGAAGCGCCAAAACACCATGGAGCACTCTCAGGTCCTCATGGAGAACACATCGATGTTGTTAGCTAGTTAAACCGCCTCTAAAAACTCTCGGTGTATTTTACAATGGATTACCTAGATGTTTAATTCGAAAAACAGGGTAATACATCACTAAACACGTTAACTACGGGCGCAAACCAAGTCAGCAAATGTGCCGCAATAATTAAAGAAAAGAAATGCAGAATATCCATGCAAACTGAGCTATTAGCAAAGGATGGGCATCGTTCTAGTAAGCTACCAGTCGGTTAATAGGTAACCAAAAATTAGTAGGTATAATCATATTATCCGACGAACTGATATCAGGGTTGGAGGAGGAGGCTAAGAAGAATGGGGTGGGACAAAAGAAACTCGCAACACGAACGCCACTGAGGTCGGCACCTAGCCACGACCAAAAGTGGATCTAGCCAAACGTGTTCATAGTCTTTCGGACCCCAACCAGAGAGCCGTGACGCTCCAATTGAGGCCAGATTCGAAGTGAGGGCCTTCATTCCTCTCGACCAAGTCATCGCTTGGCCACCCCTCCTTCCATCCGCTTCCCCGGCAAGTAAACAACACACGTCGCAAGAGCCGGTGGGCGTGCATGCGTAACACGTGGCCGAGCCATCAAAGCCTGGTGCGTGAAATGACGGTGCTGAGCGGTTCAGTTCCTTTTGCTGTACCGTAAACAAGGCGTCGAACACCGTCGCTGCTCACGCAGTGTTCCCGTCAGATGTGAGCTAAATTGTGAAGGCACCGATGATCGAATGTAACTAGCCTCTTCATGTCCACTGATTTTAGGGACAAGGTTTCACAACCGTATAGTTGAGTCGGACGTACCGCGGCATTGTACACTCTACACTTTAGCGTGAGGGTGATGTCGCGCCATCGCCATAAGTGGCAAAGGTCCGCAAAAGCACTTCGAGCTTTTGCTATACGGTTCGTGATCTCGTTTTCGATCCAAAGGGCGCTGATACAACTTCTCAGGTAGTTGAATTTCTGAATGACTTCTAGCTGATCTGCACCAACGGTCAGCGCAAGAGGCGATCCCTGCCAACCTTTGAGGAACGCTTTGCATTTCGATGGTGCAAAGCAAAGCCCGAAGCGGCTGTCAGCCAGTGCTAATCTGTCCAGCGCGGTTTGGCACATCTGGACGCTGTCACAGATGAGGACAATGTCATCTGCATACTCCAAGTCAAGAAGTCGTTCTCCTGGGAGTAGCTCCACACCTTCCAAGTCGTGTCATATTAATGAAATCTCCATGACTTCATAATAGCGAAATTGCAGCAGAAAGGTGACCGCGGGCATCCTTGTCTAACATCGCTGGTGATATTGTTGGGTAGTGACAGCTTGCCGAAAGCGCTCACTGTGCCTGTGCCTCGCGCGTATAATGCTCGGATAACACTTAGAGAATTCGCAGGCACTCGTTTCCTGAGCAGGCAGTGCCAATGCGCACATCTATCAACCAAATCGAAGACACCTTCGATGTAGAGGAACACGACAACGGTGGACCGCCAATGTGCGAGACGGTGTTCCAATAACTGAAGCATAATGAAGCTGTGGTCAATGTAGCCACGAATTCGAGGAAACGTGGCTAGCTCTTCACGAATCTGGCTATCGCGAGTGCCATTCGGTCTGTGAAGGATGACACAGGCAAGCAATTTTCAGGCATTAGAGATAAGACTGTTTCCTCTATGGTTGCCGCATTCTGATCGTGAGATTCTCTTGCAAATTGGGACTATGACGCAGCGGCTCCTGTCGGTTAGGACAGTATCCTTCTCCCACAGTTTCACAGGTAATTTATGTAATGCATACACATGATCAAATCCGCGAATTTGAAGAGGGCTGGGGGAAGATCGTCTGGTCCAGCGGACTTATTTAACTTCAACAGTTTGATCTGACGCTCGACAAATTAGCGTGAGGGTGGATCAAAAAGGCTGCCTCCGGAGCGGTGAGATAAGTGGCCGGAGGAAAATCTAACAATTCTAACCGATAAAATTGCCTTTTTAATATGCTAAGCCCAACGCTCCAAACGTTTCAACAAGTTGTGGATAGGCCGTCCACTCCCGTCACAAATTGTTTCACTAACACCAGGTCTCCTGCTGCCCGTTTCCTGTATCAGCCGGAATAACTTACGATGGTTACCAAGGGCAGCGGCTATTTCCATTTCCGAAGCACGATGAGACCACCAGAATTCGCGCTCTCCTCAGGCTAGCGCAAAGGTTTTCCGGGAGCACTTTGCGAGTTTCATTGTGTTCGCTTCCAGTCGGAATATGCCGGCGAGCATCGATAAGTTCCAGAGACCGCGAAGAGACCCAATGTCCATGTTGGCGATTAGACATACCACATGAGGATTTGCCTGCTGTTAATAAGGTCTGGCGAACAGGTGACCAATGACCAGCAATTGTCTCCAGTGAGTGCTTACTCAACTCGCATGTCAGCGTACTTCGATACGCATTTAGAACAGCTGGCTTCGCTAGTTGACTAGGGTCAGTGCGGTCATAATCTTGTCGTGGGTGTCCGCCAAAGCGCGCCTGCAGGTCAGCACATAAAAGTACATGGTCGGTGTCCACACATGTGCTCCAAATCGAGCGACAGTTCTGGTCGCAGCCTCTCTAGTGGTAACTGATAACAATGTGATCGATTGCATTCATAGCTGGTTCCAGGTGGTTGGGCGCCAAGTCACCCTCCGGCGGGTGCTGTGTCTGAAATTAGTGCTCGCAAGAAATAAGCGAGCGTCTTCACATAAATGAATTAACCGCTCACCGTTATCATTATGGCAGCCTACACCGTGCTGACCACCCAGATGCATTTCACAAGTGGACAACCATCCAATTTGAGCGTTCAGATCCCCCGCCAGCACTACAGTGTCAGAGCTTCGTCTGTGGCTAATGAGCTCCTTCAGTTGGCGGTAAAAGCCGTTTTTTACCAAACCACCGTTAGAGTTTGTGGGTGCGTAGACAGCGATGATGAATAGACACCTATTAGTCCCGCGCAACTTCGAAGTTTTGAACGAGCCAACCAATCGGACCGCACACATCCGGCTACTGATTGGAATCCAATCAAGCAAAGCAACTTCAGCCCGGAGACTCAGGGCAATGCCAACACC
Organism: Dicrocoelium dendriticum; assembly: GCA_944474145.2. Lineage (NCBI taxonomy): Eukaryota > Metazoa > Platyhelminthes > Trematoda > Plagiorchiida > Dicrocoeliidae > Dicrocoelium > Dicrocoelium dendriticum. Next base: position 7,030 of record CALYDF020009628.1, read on the forward strand.
AGCTTGGCCGGTGCTCGAAGCTGCATCATAACCGGATAGGCGCGATGAGAAAGTGCTGCTAGGGTCACCTGAAGGTGATCGTAGAGTGAGCACAGAGCTGGAGTCTTGCAGGCGGGTCTCCGATAAGCAGCAGATATCGATCGAGAGGGTCTCCAATGTTCGGACAAGTGCTGCCTGTTGACCGCTCTGTAACAATGTGCGTACATTGAGGCATGCCAATCTGAAGGACGATCGAGGGCTCCAAATGGAAGCCGATGAACTGGAATGGACCGCTTGGTTGGACATGGGTATGTTGACAGGAGAGGAGTGAGCTCCGAGTTCACCTGTGAGTTGAAAGTAGAAGATAACTGCTTAGCAAAACATGTTGCGGGAGGGACAAGAATCGGGGGGTTTAAAACTGGGGGGAGATAAACGTGAAGCTGGAAAGGGACGAAATGGTGAAAAAGCGTAAGAGGGAGAATAAGAAGCCGGGAAGGCTTGAAGAGTAGCAACCCAACCCCTATCCACCCTGTTCGATGCAGCAGATAGGGTACCATTGATTATCCTGTGCGGTGGCCAGAATATTAAGAAAATTTTGAGGAGTTTCTAGCGGTTTAAGAAATATAGCTTATGAGCAACGTTAGCCTCAGATAGGAATATAGCATCTACACGCCAGAGAGAACTATGGATTCCTTAAGGGAGTACATAGATGCTGCTAGCTAGTAAAATGCCGCTTAAAACTCACGGCACATTTGATGGTCGATTGGCTGGATATTTGTTTCGCAAATCCGCATAATTCATCATTACGCATGTTAGTAAGAGGTGCAAACCACCTCAGCTACTGTGCCGCAATACAAGAAAGAATAAGACGCAATGAAAATAATTGGAACATCTGCATGCCAGCTGAGCTACCAGCAACGGATGAGCATCGTTCCGGTAAGCTACTAGTCGTCTAATATGCAGCAAAAAATAGTATTATGCAAACTTACATAAGGATAACTAGTGAGATCGTGGTTGGAGGAGGAGGCTAAGAAGAATGGGGTGGGACAAAAGAAACTCGCAACACGAACGCCACTGAGGTCGGCACCTAGCCACGACCAAAAGTGGATCTAGCCAAACGTGTTCATAGTCTTTCGGACCCCAACCAGAGAGCCGTGACGCTCCAATTGAGGCCAGATTCGAAGTGAGGGCCTTCATTCCTCTCGACCAAGTCATCGCTTGGCCACCCCTCCTTCCATCCGCTTCCCCGGCAAGTAAACAACACACGTCGCAAGAGCCGGTGGGCGTGCATGCGTAACACGTGGCCGAGCCATCAAAGCCTGGTGCGTGAAATGACGGTGCTGAGCGGTTCAGTTCCTTTTGCTGTACCGTAAACAAGGCGTCGAACACCGTCGCTGCTCACGCAGTGTTCCCGTCAGATGTGAGCTAAATTGTGAAGGTACCGATGGTCGAACGTAACTAGCCAGCAAAGGGAACTGATTCGCTCAGCACCGTCATTTCACGCACCAGGCGTTTGATGGCTCGACCACATGGTGCACATGCCAGCCCATCGTTTTCGACGACGTGCCTTGTTTGCGCCCCGGAGTTGTGGATGGAAGAAGGGGTTTGGTGGCCAAGCGATGTCTTGGTCGAGAGGAATGAAGGCCTTCACTTCTGGGCTGGCCTCGGTTGGAGCGTCACTGCTTTCTGGTTGGGGTCCGAAGGACGAATAATTCGTTTTTTGGACCCGCTTGCTGACATGGCAAGGAGCCGACCTCAGTGGCGTTCCTTCTGTAATTTTCTTTGTTCTTTCCCATCCCTCTGATCCTCGCCCTTCAACCGCGACCTCATTATTTATATATGATTTTGCATGGCATTTTCTTGATGCACAGTAGCCGACTGGCAGCTTTCCGGAACGATGCAAATACGTTACCGGTAGCTCAGCCGGCTTACACCGGTTGTTTATTTTTTCTACTTTTTTCTGTGTATTGCGGCACAGTGGCTGAGGTGTTCACCGCCTCTATCTATCGTGTATGATGATGGTGATGAGGATGCCCCGAAGTCCACTTAGGTAACATTATTATTCACTTCTAGATCTCACGTATGCTGGAATCATTGATGTTCTTGAATGTGATACACAATGCAGGTAGTAGTGAATGCATATGCTTTTTTATTTTCTCGCCGTTGCAAGAACTTGGGTTAGCTAAGTTGTCTGCTTGCGAGTTAGGCTTAGCAAATGATGCTTTAGTTTACAAAGCATGTAATGCAACGGATTATTTTATACAGCGGAATCGTTCGGTCGCTATAAACTCAGGTTCGTCCCACCCTAAGGTAAATTGGGAAAAGACGAATTTAAGGGCAAGGTAGACGTTATTTGTCGAAACGCACACCTTCGCTTACCTAAAGTATCGCAAAATTTATAGCTTCGGAAAAAGTATAGTCACTAATCGAGGAACAGCCAACACACTTCGTGGCAGAAATCCGGAAGCGCACGAAAATGCAATTCTTCTGGGTGACTCAAACACACGTGTTCATCTTTCGAACAGGCAAGCTTTCTAATTTTTCCAGGTATAGTATGGCATTATATTTTAATAATATTTTACGCAAGCTAACAGCAGAATGTTCGGACTACTACAATTATACATATATCCTGCTACTTAGTTGCGCAACATATAACCGTTTCTACCATGCCCAGTGGCTTTATTTAGCCTCGCCTTTTACAACTGGGATAAATATACTGATTGTTTACTATTTGCAATTTGGGCTTGGAATGGTAATAGAATGTGAGTAAAGGTGATCATTCACTTTTCATTTCAAATCGCAGTATATTAGCCGTACAACAAAGAAGCAAGGGTTAAAAGCGTTTAACAGGATAAATTGTAAGCTATGTTTTCTTATATTCTTTATAGGCTGTGTAATACAGAAGATGAACTGCTATACATGACTTTACATTTCAGAGGTGTTGTTATATTTTAAGACACTCCTTAGTTAGATGTGAACAGTGTTTTGTCAGGCACCTATTAGAGAAGCTGCTTGAAGGACCAGCTTTGGCATTACTATTGAGAATGACCAATCGGATTTGGCAGTGGCTGCAAAGCTCGCAGATTAAGACCTGCAAATTCGCACTGACATTGTTCAGCTTGGCAACAAAATGTCTGCAACAGAAATGCTTAGTACAATGACGAAAAATATACTGACCTATGCCTAATGGATCTTGAATGCCACACAAGGATATAAGATCAGTTACGAACTTCATGGACAGTGCAGATAATAATGATTAGCACTTCGTCAGCATGTCGTATCGAAGTTTCTCCGCACGCGACCACCAGTAAACCCGCGTTGACTAAACAGCTTGCGACGTAGCTCTCACTTACTTAGAATTGTATCAGTGGCCTTCCGAGCACGGTGCAGAGAATTGTGCAGTTCGGCTACGTAGTAAAACATGCCCCAGTACAAACCGACTTGGCTTTTTGGCACATTTAGGAGTCGCTACAACAGTATGAAGCAAAATACTATGAAAACAAATAAACGTGTGATCATTAACAACATTAGGGAGCGTTTTTTAACAAATTGTAAGTTGGACAGACGTAGTATGGTTATCTGAAAGTGCAAAGAAAAATTTTTCTTTGGAAAACAATTAGGTCAAACGGTTATAT
>CALYDF020009629.1:0-10645 GCA_944474145.2 Dicrocoelium dendriticum
GTCACTCACTCAATAAGTAGCCATAAGTAGCCATCGAACTTCTCGGTGCCTACGCTGTTTATATGCTCAACGACCGCCTGAACGTTAAGCATTCTATCCGACCGGACGCATCATTTGCACCGTTTGCCAGCGGACCAGTTTAGTCGTTAACACGTTTGTGAAAGAGGATAAGTATATTAACAGAACTGTATTGGAACGACCATCTATGCTAGTGAAGGATATCTTCAAAAGGTCCACCGGCATTCGGCTTGCAGTGCAGAAACCGCTTGATGCAATTGGCGAACACTTTTCCCAATGTATTACTCGTGATCGCGCGACATGCGGTCACAATATTTTCTTTCAACCGGCCCAATGTACGCGGCCTTGTTTTGTACACTCGCCGCTTCAGATAGCCCCATCGAAAAAAGTCCATGGGGTTCAAATCTGGTGAGCAAGCAGGCCGCTCCGTTGGTCCACCGCGTCCGATGCAATGGTGGCCAAATTTGTCGGTGAGGTAAGCACGCACCGTTTTAGCAAAATGTGCAGGTGCACCATCCTGCTGCCACCAAAAGGTACTGCATGCCCCTTCGGCCTCCAACTGGTGAAGCACAAATGTCTGCAGCGTTTCCAAATACGAGGATGCTAGGAAAAGATAAAGCTTTAGTACTTCAAAACAACAACCTAACTGTCACATTCTCGGAAAAGAAATATGGGCCCAAGATTTTCTGGCTTGTTAATCCGGCCCAAATCATCAGTTTCACACTGTAGTGTATACGTGATGCGGCAAATTTTCGTGGGTTGCTGGTAGCCTAACAGTAATTTTTCATTGTTCCATGCAGATGAAACAATGCCTCATCTGTAAAAATGACAGAACCAATATCCCAGTGATCCAGAAACCAGCAGCGAAATTCATGCCGCTTCTCCGGATCTCATGGGTTTAAAACTTGCATTTGAAGTGCACGGAAGCTGCGAACTTTTCGTTCCAGTATTATCCGGTGTACCGCATATCGGGTCATGTCACAGTGCTGTGCGATCCGACGGATGCTGAGATCGGGACGTTTTGACACTCCACTGACTACAGCGCAAGCTGAACATTCTTTCGTGGTGATGCGAGGCGGTCCGGTTCTCTTCATGTCACACACTCCCAGTTTGCTCGAACTTCTTCATTAGTTTAAGCACATACCGGGCGGTGAGGGGACGCATTCCTGCGTTAATTGCATTGTATTTTCTTGAAGCTGATGCAGCGTTTAAACCGCATTAACCGTACAGCTAAGTAATAAGCGCGCGCTGAGTAACAGGAAGGTTACGTGATCCCGACTGCATTGTCTGCTCGTACTTCATTACCTGTGATTCAATAACATTGACAAGAGTTGCAATAACTATCCTCGTCCTCAGCTGAGCTGCCACCACGTGCGAACATTCACGTTGGTTGCCTAGGCCGACGTGGCTGCGTAGCCAGCGAGACACATACAGCTAACCATCGATCGCTCCAACGCCTACGGTTGGCTATGACCTTCAGCACTCAGCGCGAAGTTAACTAACAGCTAACAAGCGCCTGAAACACATTGTGGCTGTGTGTACTCATCTCGCTCATGATCAAAACACCCTCATGTCGGTGTGTCTCTAGAGGTTAGGTTTTATCTCATCTGAGCCCTGCACTAAAGCACTCGTCTGCCGAGAATTCCATACGTCCGCGCCACTAAGATGAGAGGGGAATTCGTGCCTCTGCACTTTCAGTAGCATGTTGCGAATTGCGCTAAACATTGGATGGCTATTGGATGTTGGGGACAACTACCATAAATGACTGGCGTTCACCATAAGGGAGCCACGGTAGGTAAATGAACGCTAATCTGACTTCTTCCATCAGACTAACCGTGAATGTTTGAAGTGATTATGTCATGGATGGTCGGAAACTGAGGCGCTGTTTTTGAGGAGTTTCTGATTGTTGCCTTTTGCAAGATTTTTTGAATCTTCCGGTTCATTTGCTTAATCAAATTAAATTAACATATAGCTGTGCATAGCATGTATTTCCTTTGTTATTTCAACACTGGTGATGAGTAATTACACCATGAGTTATGTTGGTGACGTCCAGCTAAACGGATTGCAGATTTCTATTGTTATAATTCATGGTGTTCTTACTTCTTTATGTAAGCTGATAAGCCGGTATCATTTTGAACCTCTTTTCGACAAAGATTTGATGTTGGACCCGGAACACATATTTCCTGGCTTGTAACCATTCCAATTCACTGTTTACTTTCCTGCTATGCTTTCCGGTTCCATTCTGTGTGATAATCTTATTTCCTGCAATAGGTATTTTCCTGGAAGTGGTAAATGCTTCTTGTCTGTACCCGAGTTCAACACGGAGATCTAGCGCACATTTCTCGGTACGTAATTTGTATAGATCAAAATTACTCCATGGACGAGACGTGCTAAACTCGTCTGACATACAGCCTTTAAGCTATCATAGACTGCCGTTTTGATGCAGGTTTACTTCGGCTTATGAAAAAGGCAGCTTCAGTGTTACGCTAGAAATTGGCACCGTCATGGAAATTGCCACATACCCTGGTATGAACTACTGACAATCATTTTAAATCTAAATGTTGGCCCGATATTTTAGTTCTTATTTGTAAGGTTGTTACTCTATTTTACAGTTTCTTAGCAGGAAACGGAAAAGTGATGTCGCTTTTTCGCAAATGGTGTTTATAACTAGCAGCAAGTTGAACCAATTATAACAAGTCGGAAGATTATTGGTTGTCTTCTAGTGCCTCGTATCGCAACGCGCGGATGTAAAATCGTTAAAGTCAGCTCGCCAAGAATGAATCAAGTCGATGGTCTTTATTGATCAAACATTTTTCTTCCGGTCATTAACCACGGTTATTACTGCTCATTTCCAAGTGCCACATGCAACCAAGAGGTTATTCGCACGGAGTACATCTAAACGGACTGGTGTAAGCTGCTTTTACCTGTAGGATAATAGATGATACCACTCGACATGTTGGTATCGGGGTGTGTTAGAATCCAAGCACGCGTGCTTTTATTTCAGAACATAGTGCCGACATGTCTAAACTCCATCCGTTACACTATTATACCACCTTCTTCGGAATACGGATGACCGGCACTTTCACGTACACCATCGATGATGGACCAGCGTAAATAAATCCGTTCGTAAATGCATTTAACGACAGCTAAAAAACCTTTGGGTGGGTCGATGCAGTATTTGCGCATTAGTCATCACAAAACGAAACAGCATGAAGCATCCTAGCTGAAAGTCATTTGCTTACTTCTTTACTTATGAACTAATTATTACGGACATTTAAAAGAATCTCTCCAATGCGGAAAGATAACGAGGACCAAAGTTAGCACATGGCTTTGATAATTTATTGGCAGGAAATCTACTCAGATGACTACAAGTAGTGATTCGGCTAACCTTCCAAGTGTACGCAACAGGATAGTTCTCTACGAGTAGTGTTTATGCAAACCATGTGTTACTGTATAGCACTGTGCATCATTCCAAAATTGGAGTACACGATTCTGCAAATTAGTCAAGCGTAATATGGGCCAATTTATCTGCATTGTTGCAGTTTTACTCATATGATAAAAAAGAGCAGGTCAAGATAAATTTAGCACGGTAGCTACAAACCTGTCTTAAAAGTTTCAGCTATGCTATACAAAAAATTTCGGGTCATAAACAAACAGATATGAGTTATGGCAGCTTCTGTTTTGACAACGATGACATATTCAGAGGGACTTGCACAGATTCACATTTCTAATTGTGACCACAATACATGATTTTAATGGTTCCCCCATCTCAACACCGCGGACAATATTGACCAAGATAACTCATCATATACAACTGTCACAACGTCCCGCTACCTTAAGACAAATTACAGGAGATCATCTTTAATTATGAACTTCTTCGTATGTAGAATATTAACTTAAACAATATGGCAATAGTCCACCATAAATGGGACTAGATTTACGTTAATGTTATTGCAGCAAATCCAGGTCTCTCTGAACCAATTTGTCACTTTTCTATCTAGCCACTGCCCGTTATTTTGCAACGCCGTTGACGAAAATCAGGAAATCCTGGGTGATCCCGAGAGGATTTTGACCCAATTTGAGTATATAGTGGTTATTTTTCCTAATTTTTTTGCTGAAGTGCAATTAGTATGTAAGGATAACGAACCATTATTCGACGTCGTTAAAATTTATGAATCGTCAGTTAAAATGGGGCAGAACTTATTTGCGGACGGCTTCCATTTCCGGTCTCTCTCCTTTGATATCTATTAAGACAACAACCACAATGCAAAGTCCACTACTCTACGCGATCATCTTTTAACCGCTCGCTCAACAGCACAAATTATCAAAATTAATGTGGGTGTTCGCTAAATATATACCTTATCATTTGAATCCGCAAAATGTATCAACTCTAATGGTTGACCGGCTGCCCACAAAGTTTCGGAAGTACTACCATGCAACGGGTACTCGGAATTATTCGCTTATGTGTCAGAACCACCTGGATAACTGCCATTAAATTCTTAAGTAAAGATGAAAGAGAAATACATAAATATGAGTTAGAAAAAATCTATTAAAGATTATGGAAGTGTGCTAAGTTACCACTTTCAGTGTCGGCAGATGTCAACCGTTAGCCGGCGAGGTCATGCTCACAGTCCTTTTTGACCATCGTGGATTAATAACGATGAAATTTATCCCTATAGGTGTCAATATTAACGGAACGTATCCTCCTTTACTGCTAAGAATGTCAATCAAGAAAGAAAGGCATAGCTTGTTACCCAGAGGATTCCTACCCCTCCATAGCAATGTTGGTTCTCATAACACAAATCTCTCAGGAATACGCTGGGTCATGTGACCATGAAACCATTTTGCATCCGCTGTACTCTCTAGAATGTGCACCAACTAAATTTGGATATTGGGTTTCAGACGGTTCGACTCTGATTTAGGGAGAAAGGCCATGCGTCTTTTCCCAATCCGATTACTTCGACAAACGTGATCCATCCAGTTGCATAAAAAGACACAATTGCTTTGTACATCTGGTTTGTCCCATGGGAAGAATGACTAGTATTTATGCAAGTTTTGATGTTCTCGGTGCGTTGGATGTTGGTCAGAGAAAATCCATATAGAACGGTCATCTTGTACTTCTAAGCGGATCAACCTGCGACATGCAACCAAGTGAATTTACCTGGACGATAATTGACGATCACGAGACTGGTGTCGTTGTTCCTAGCTAATGGTCTGTAACAAATCGGAGCACAAGCCATATCCCGCATGTATACTGACTATGCTGAGTAAAGCTTTTTCTGTTCTTTGAGTATCTTACCTAACTAACAACTCCTCAACTGCTGTGAAATCGAGATCATGAGCGTATCCCATCGCTGGAGTTCATAATCACGCCAAAATATGAGATCACTCTTGATAACTGGCAGAAAGATACAACCGCCTTAAAGGAAGCAGAAATTTTATTTCTGTTCATATGCTTCTTACCGAGAACGCACTACTTGAAGCAATCTCTTCCTCCCTGACACCTGCCCAATTTGGCTGAATAACCTTTGGCGCACTCCACCACTTAGATGTCGTTATTAAACACTGTTGATCGCCTCCACTGGGATACACAATTCCCAAAGTACTGGCGCCGTGAAATAACAGGAATTGCAAGACCACGGTAAGACAAACTGGGTAAAAGTTAAGCTTTAGCTTTGGCAGCAAAAACTAACTGTTTTTATATGGATTTTTGTAACTCACGCCTGGCAATTAAGGGTGATTTTAAAGAACATACGCTAATGTTTATGGACATCCCATAGACAACAAATGATCAAGAACAGATTTAAGCGGCATTCTTTAAACTAACGTGGATTTCATACTTATTTGCACCTCAAACATAGGGACCATAACCCCTCGACTTGAGTCCTGAACACCGGGGGCAACCATCCTAGGCGTAACACCTCTCAAGCACCGAGTCACGCGTAAGGCCGTGACAGAACTATCTAACGTTTATCGAAAATATTCGCTTACCAGAGTGAACTTCAGCGTTTTATTTAAATCACATAATAAATACAACATTGGTGATCTAAAGCGCAGAAGTTTACTTTAAAGTGAACTGTAGGTCCTAACTGAATTTACGCTTCGCATTCCAGATCCACAGCGAGTAGTCCAAGAAGTAAAGTCAAACACATAACTAATACCCCAAACATTGGTCGAAATACTTCTCTTTAACCACCCGATGAGTTAGGAGTAGAGGCTAATGCTGGTGGCCCAATCTTCCGGAGATGAATTCACAGTCCTGCTGTCCCTAGTTAATCAAAACAAAGTAGTATGGAAGAAGTCGTGAAGTTCGGTGTTGTAAACAGTCATAACGTAAGTGTTATTAACGTCAGATACGGACTCACTGACGGGAGAAGTCCAAGTCTAATTCAGTGGGCATCTTGGATTGAAAGTAAAATGCTACGCTAAACCATTCACACAAGGAGGACATTTAAATTAAGTCCTTCACTTTATGCTATGCTTGTATTACAGTATAGAGTATTACTTAATTGGAAACTTTGTGGACCAATGTAAACATCAAACGTTGAACTTGATTTTCAACGGCTAATTCAGGATTCTCTAAACAGTTCAACCACTAAAGAAAAAAGACAATACGAGATTATGCTTCCTATGTTTATTTAAGCGAGGAATAATCTGGAACACAAGCTATGGTTATCTAAAGCTTCATATAGGAGTATACAATAGCGTGTTATGGACCTTGAACAATGAACAATGTACAACGAATTTATACGAAGTAAGAAGCTTTGCTTTATTAGTCCCGTTGGATAGTTGATGGGATATCGACATAACAATAATGATAATCATGGGCGTAAAACAGTTAGTACTTTAATTATGAAAATAAGAACATATCGTTCGCTCCGCCGTAGTCCTGCAATCCGATTAGATTCACAGCACCCATACTTAACATCAAATAATTCCATGTTAAACTTCAATTGTAGAATAGAGATGTAGTGCTAAGTGAGAAGGTGTAGGCGGATGAGTACCTTATCCAACTGACTTTTAAATACTGTTATCGTCCGTGCAGAGACGACCGATTCGGGGAGAGCATTCCACTCCTGACAGACACGAATAGAAAAGAAATTTCTACGGCACTCCAAGCGGTTATACTTTACAGCGAGTTTCATGGAGTGGCCCCTCAGGGTTGTATCACTTCTGAGTTGCAGTAAAGGGCGGCATACATGATGTGGGTCTCGCAGAATCAAGTATGCCATAATCAGGTCGTCTCGTAGTCTGAGATTGCTTCCACTTAATACCCCCCCCAATTGTTGCAGTCTCTCTTGGTATAAAAGATTGCGCATTCCAATTACGTTCTCAGATGCCCGGCGTTGTGGCTGCTCCAGTGCATTAAGGTCGTGTTTCAGCCATGGATTCCATGCTTGAATTGTGTATTCAACATAGGGGCGAACATATGCACTGAGCATTTGTCGAAATATGGAGCCGTTTATTAGTCCAAACGCCCGTCCCAACAAACCCAACGTGTTGGTTTCCAGTCGTTGAGGCCTTTTCGGATTACGTGGTGAAACCCAAGTCATCTTGAACCAGGACACCCAAGTCACGTTTGAGAGGGGATCGTTGTAGTATGTTCGTTCCGAGCCGGTATGAATAGCTGCTCTGATGTCGGATGGAAAACAATTCGCATTTACTGACGTTGAAATGCTGTAAGTATTGGGTTGACCATTGATACACCGTATCTAAGTCACTCTGAAGCATATGTTGGTAGGCGTTCTCCTGGATCCTGCGCCAGATCTTGATATCGTCGGTAAAAATTAGAACTTTGAGCAAGGTCATAAATAAACACCAAAAACAAACATGAAGCTAGAACTGAGCCTTGCGGAGCACCACACGTGACTTTTATTGGGTCCGATAAAGAGCTCCGAACTCTGATCACTACTCGCCGTTGAAGTAGAAAGTTGGCAATCCAGCTTAAACGAGGTTCACCGATCCCGTAATGCTGGAGCTTAGAGAGTGGTATCCGATGGTCTAGACGATCGAATACCTTGGAAAAATCCCGGTGGATCACATCAATACCTTATCCAGCTTCAGCTACCTCAGTCCAACTACTGCGGTGATTAGTAAATTCGTTGTACATGGCCGCTGTCGATGGAAAGCAAACCGCTCAGGCGTGATGATGCCACAGTTTTCCAGATAGTACACAAGTGCATCGGCAAATATGGAATCCATGATCTTGGAGAGTATAGGAAGAAGAGATACTGGGCGGTAGTTGGAGGGATCAGTTCTGATTGCACCTTTGTGAATCGGGGTTATTATTCCAAGCTTCCACATAGCCGGAGCTTGATCCTGGTCTAAGCAGCACTGGAAAAATTGGGCCATAGATCCGGCCCGTTGGTTTGCTGCTGCTCCCAATGCCTCTGGACAAATGGTGTCGACACCAGGCGAGCTGAGTTTGCGTAGGAACGTCAGCTTTGGCAATATAGCCTCCGCGGTAAAAGTGATGAGAGTTAATCCTGGCGATGAGATGACAAAGTTAATCGATCGCTTGGTGACAAGACCAATCGAAAAGTGGCGACATATTGCATCCGCAGCGCGTTTACTGCTTCCACGGCTGTTCTTGTTGGGCCACTAGCCGTCATGTGTAGTAAAAATCCTTGCCTCACCATTTTTAGGCTTGTACAACAGTTTTTTGGTTAGCACGGAAGCTTTTTGCAATGTTGCGCTGCTAGTCGGCTTTGCCTTCTCTTAGCAGATGAGTGCATTGGTTACGTTGGGCTGTTAATAACATAATGCAGTATACAGTTTAAATGCTAACAGTTGATAATGCTCTCTAAACGTTACACCGTTACGCTGCTCTTTCTGTTGAGCAATATAATTTTGTCGTTTACCGCGAATTTTCCTGTTTTTGTCTTGTAGTTGGAACTGGCATTGATGTCAAAGTGTTTTGTAGGGAAGTTCTGTTGAACGCCATTTATGTCAGAGAAATAAAGTGTATCGCTGCTTCTGATTTACACAATAGCAACCTTTATAAATGAAATAAATTTGTTAGAAACATGAGCAGAGGGATGATAAAGTACAACAGGCATCGAACAAACGTATTTAGGTGAGATGTAGATCGCTTCAAACGTTGTTGGGGACATCGAGCTATCAAGTTTCCAGCTGGGGCTCAGATAAATTCTTTCAAGTCCTACATGCACAACTGTAAGCCATTGTGAAGACTATCCAGCGACATTGTTCTAGTTCGTTGCGCTAAAATTTGTAGATATCCCGCATTGCTAGTCTCTATGCTGACGCACCTAAATTTGATGCAGAGTAGCAAATGTTTCATTGTTCTTCAACAAATGTGAACAATTTGAATGACTGGCTTTGGTTCAATCCTTTTAGCAAGATTTAGAAGAAAAATAGCAAACCCACTAACACATCGCCATTAACAACATAACAAAGTTAAAATTGCGTAAATAATCACTGTTGCACCTCATGTTTTCTGCATATCGTGGTTTATGAACGTCTGCGTTTACTGTACCCATGATATCGTTAAAGCCCTGCCAGGCTATTCATAAAAAGCACGGCATGTTTAGTTAACTTCTCGAAAGTAAAATGCGTTGATTTAACTCACGTCTTTGCTTGCTGTTATCCTGCGAACTGTCTACTAAGTCAATTATGGTGCATTCCATTATCACTCTCCAATCAGTTTAATGAACAAACTGTTGCATAATGGGCCAACGCATTCTCAAACTTTATGTTATGTCAATCTGCTAAAACTTCTTGCTTTCTCTAGCGATATAGGCTTCTGCTTTCATCATGATTCCAAACTGGGTACAGTATTTATCCGAAAACTTTCTCTTCCTTTTGGCTCTGTGCTGGCCAGGAAGTATATCAATTTAGGTTTCAGTATTATCGATATCGTGTGGGCTACTGCTTGTTCAAATACTACTTAGATTCGCGCTACCTTATTTTAACGCTTTGAGTTCAAAGTACCGCTGGAAGTTGTGCATAGTGACCGTGATGAAAGAAACAAGTAATGTTCTGAATTACGCTGTTTATTATTCCCCAAAGTTGACCATGGAATTTACACTGGCGAAGCAATCAAACTATTATCTCGAGTTGGCTTGCTACCAGTAATCAGTGTAAAACAAGTCATAAATAGTGGATCCCCACTGGGTCAGAATCCCTTGAATAATCCCAATCATGCCACATAGCATACCTTTATTGCAAAATTCCCAAAATCGTTCATTCCCACATTGCAAATGGCTACTTGGATAGGTCATTGTAAAACCAGTTGCGAAATGTTAGGCGCATTGAGACATAACGCTCTTCTTCCTTCTGCACACTTGGTAGCTTTGCATCTTGAATTAAAACAAGCTCCCTGCAATAAAATCAAATTTTCGCACAAGATTTCACTGTTATTGTAGATGCGGATCAACATTGAATGCAATACTTAGGCTTAATAATTGTTATGAAAGCGAGGTTTTAATTTCCTTACACATTGACAGGGTGAGCAGAAATTTGATAGACCAACCTTGCTTTTCAAGTACTAAGTGAATAAGCTACCCAAACACTACAACAGACGGCATTGGCCACTGAGGAATAAGCAAGCATCCACATACCAATTTAAACACTGGTCATTTTATGTTAGTATAGCGCAGTATATCCC
>CALYDF020009630.1:0-10645 GCA_944474145.2 Dicrocoelium dendriticum
TACACGATATTTGGTCTAGAGGCAAGTAGATTACATAGCAGAAGGCGTTTGATATACATGTCCTCAATTCATGGATATTAACTAGATAGGGGAGGTCAAAAGAGGTAGTGATGATTTTCGAACCAGGAAAGGAAATTTTGTCAAGTCACATGCTAGATATGCGGGATCATGCTAATACGAAAGGTGGATATTTTCGCCGCTTATTTTCACGGTGAATATGATCAATCCTCGGATATACCTGTTTTAAACAAATTCGGCATCTGTTTGCTGATTGGCGGCGTTACCGACAGCTAGGAAACTGAGTGATACACAATAAAGTCTGGTGATATTTTAAGAACAGCCTTCACATTCCGATGATCTGAATACAGTGTTTCAAAACAGCGCTAATGTATCAACACCACATTTACAGATGTTATTTACGATTCATCAGTCGTGTCCGGGAAATTGGGTCAATGCGTACTAGAATTCACCCATTAGTTAGCAACATTTTCCGAAAATACCGGAGGTCGCATCTATGGCCATGGCCTTGTCCTCATTACCTTCGCTCCAGGGTTGCTAGGAAGCACGTACGTTCTTTCTAGGGAAAAGCAGCTTTTTATTGCATTCGTGTTTAAGAGCAGCAGCTGTGCAGTGCCGGTAAATTATCACATGGTGATTTCCATTTACGTGCCCAAAAACATGTTGGATTCGGTCGTCGCCGTGGCTATTGATTTAAGATTGTTTTTTGTACCTAGAGGGGTGAACATGCGGCCATAGCAATCGCTGCACAAGGATGAAAATTCTGGTGCATAGTACACACAGCGATGATAAAAGAGCGGAAATGAGCGTCTTCTACGTAACACAACAACTTTAATAGAATGGTGGGGCCTTCAATTTTGGTCGGTGCTGTGGCCATCAAATTAATGTTTTGCAGTACCTTCCGGAAATATTCACCTTCATTTAAGTGAATCAATCAAACAGTCACCAATGTTTTCATACGCTGCTGATTATTAAGAATGATGAGGACGGTGACAAGTGCAAACATATCTTCTTGTTAAGTACGGTTAAAATTTTAGGAATATCCTCAACAAAGTTGTCAAGAATGGTTTAAGATAAGGAATATGCTTGTTGCTTGAAAGCAAGCATCACTCAAGCGTTGTCCCCTAAACTAGGCACAAATTCCGCTGAGTCTATTTAGCAACGCACGACCACATCTTAAGAACAATGCTGATATCACAAACATTTGCGGCGAAGAGAAATTATGAATGCCGCTGAAGTGACGCTGCATGAAAAATGGTTGCGTTATGTTATCGAAAATGAAGTTGTTAAACCAATTAACCGTCACCACATTGCATCTCATCGCCCACGAGAGCGCCTAGATGGCGGAGAAGTGGTTATAGCCTGCGTCGGCGAAGATTGGTGTAAATTAGTTTCAAAAAGCTCGGAGTATTCAACATCAGTAGGCTGTCACCTGTTAGGATGCAAACTAAGCTTTCAGTGCAGTTCCCTATAACCCCTAGTTGGGAACGAACATGTAGCTCCGGACACAGCGCCGCTCAAGCTGCGGTGATTTGCATTGCACCGTGATTCGGGGTTGCAATCAAGGTTAAGCTCTTCCAGTTACGTACTTGCCAGCAATTACGTGTGAGTGACGCAGCCTTCATTAGCACCATGCGCTTAGCCAATTTGTTGAAATTCACCACCTGACTCTAGAGGGATCACTAACCAACTCTAACTGTTTTCTGCTCAAAAGCGTGCGCCACTTGATAACTGCGACCGTTGCATTATAAAGCTATGTCCCAACTTATACAGAAATAACTATTATGTTGTGCTGACAACAGAAGTATTCAGTACTGTTAAACGAAGGAACTGCCTAGCATTTAAAATCGGTAAACGCAAATCAACAATGTGTTCAAAGTTCCGGTTTTCTCCAATGAACGCCTTTCAGCTCAGTGCGAGCACCTAACAGGCCTCAGTTGGACCTTCGATTTGCTCTAATATGCATTTTCCTACATGTTGCTCTAGCAACATGAACTGTAAGTGCTACACGGTAACCCGAGTTTTCTGGCATGCCAGAAT
The DNA here is from genome assembly GCA_944474145.2 of Dicrocoelium dendriticum. Taxonomy (NCBI): domain Eukaryota; kingdom Metazoa; phylum Platyhelminthes; class Trematoda; order Plagiorchiida; family Dicrocoeliidae; genus Dicrocoelium; species Dicrocoelium dendriticum. The sequence continues at coordinate 2,059 of CALYDF020009630.1, forward strand.
GTTCGGGCTTTTTAGCTGAACTATTCTGGAAAAGTGTTTAACTATACAGGAAACGAACTTTGACTATTGGCAAGTTTCCTTGGATCCAACATATATTGGATCGATTAAAGTCGTGATAGCCAAAGCGTCTTGGATGATTATTAATACTTGTTCCGGTTGCTTCCAGTTTTAATCCAGTTTTGCACCTTGGTTTTTCCCTTTTTATTACGGTCATTTTACTTTTGTATTCGGGTTTTAATTTTGTTTTGGTTTTTCATATAGACACGGCTGTCTCGCTAAACATCAAGGCGGATGGAGCCCTGTGGTCTTCGTTTGATGAATCTAGTGCAGCTTGCAGTCAGCCTATCTGTTCAGCGACAGTCACAGATATAGTTGGCGATACGCAGTGTGGCGTTCGCTGCCGCTAGTATCACGAATGTTGTACCGGCATTCAAGCAGACCAGTATAAAATGCTATCATCCAGCGTGTTTCGTTTTCAGCCGTGCTGTAAGCTGGGCTCCATGATCGAGGCGCCCGGCTATCACCGGTGCCAAACATTCAGCGCTGGCGTCAAGGTTGGCAGGTGTTGAAAAAGCGATAGCCGAGCTCGCCTCTGTTGCCTTGCTTAATACCAAAATGGTGTTGATTTTTAAATACCTAAACTTTGCGATTGAGGATACTGCAAAAGACTGCACTATTGCTGTCGATCCATCTGCTGGTGTCTGTCACGCGGTCAAGGTGGCGCACATCCTACCGGACACTCCAGATAGCATTGCTGACTCTCCTCATGAGCTTGTCAGAGTAAAGAAAAATATGGTATGTGAATATCATAAACCCTCTTCTAAATCCAGAGAAACAGTTGCCTAGGCATCGATAAAGAAGCAGTCTTCGTCAGACGTAAAGTCCTCTTACGGTTGCGCTTAGGAGAATATTTCGAAGATGCTGACCGTCTCGGCTGCCACTGAAGCAGCCCGTTCTGAAGACTTCTCGTTAACTGCTCAAAGCGAAACAAGCTCAACTGCTCCTGCTGGTGTGAGCAAATAGTAGATACGGTTTAGATGTGCCAGTAGAACAACGGAATGGGTAGAAGCCACAAGAGTAGTATGACGCCGGCAATACAGCGGAAAACCTACATTACTTCAACGTCGTTTACGGTGGCAGAGACAGTCCCACCGTCGGTGGTAATAGCATCAGGTGTAAGTGTGGAATCCAAGTCAAGCGAGGTAAGCACCCATCGTCGTGGCAACGCTTTCACCGATAGTGACGTTATATTCTTTAACGTTACTGAATCTGAGGCTGCTCTCCGAATGTAACGCATTTTAGATGATATCGAGTGACTCATACTGTGCGTCAGCAAGCTGCTTCCACCTGGCTTCCCTGTAGTCCCTGTCAGAAAGTTGACCAGATTATGGAACGTACCTATTGGTACGATAAATCCGCGACCCAGACTACTTTGTGTGGTTCTTGCTACTCTGGAGGAACGCAAGCAATTACTGCGATTTGCATTCGAACGTAACAGTACTGGTGTCAACGTTTGGCCAGACCTCCCACTGGCAGATAGAGTGTGTTTGAAGGAGGCTATCAAAGACTTCAAATTTAAACGGCCTTTTAGGGAGCAAGATCTTCGTCTGGTGGGTTTTCTGGTGGTCAGCCGGGAGTTATGTTCCGTCTTATTAGAACCCTTCCTGATAGCCCACGATCCAGGGATGATCGTGCCGAATTCCTTGAGGTAGTACTTAGCAACGTGCATATCCTAAGGAACAAGGTGTACTTGTTGGGCCTAATTGTAGACAAATCGCGTCTTGACATACTTGCTTTTACCGAAATGTGGTTGTCTCCGGAAATCACGGACGGTGAGGTATGTTTACCTGGCTAGACCCTACTTAGGACTGCTCGCTCTTTTGGTTGTCAAGTCAGAGGCGATGTATATTAATTGAGCTGTAACGTAGATGGGTTAAGGATGTGCACATTCCAGTCAACAGATCAGACTTTTGAAGCCCTATCGACAGTTATATGCACTTCCTCTAACCAGTTTACTTTTGTGGCGATATACAGGAGTCCTTGAATTTATTCCCAGGGGATAATTGATTTTATTCGCACCCAGTTTTAGGGGATTTCAACCTCCCGGTAGTCTGTTGGGCCGTTCTTTTTTGCAATTCGGCGTCAAGAACATTCGATGCAAACAGCCTTGAACTGACGCTTCAAGTGCCTTTTCACCAGTTCCTGGATTTCCTCACTAAGTATGTGGACAACAAAATACCATTAACTTTAGATCTGATTTTCGCTAATTCCCTTGACATCGTAACTGACGTTTCGTGAGCTGCACCACTGGAGTCTAGCGATCACGCATGCATATCTATTCGGTGTGCCATTTCAAGGCACGAACAGACAGTCGTTGAGTTATTTCCGAATATTTTTCTAGCTTACCTTAGTGCAATGTAAGCTAAGGCTTCATTTCTGAACTATGTGATCTCGCTGATCGATTTTGTCCAGTTATCCTGGAATAAATTGTAGTCGTACCTTACGAAGGTTTCCACAACCTATATTCCACTCATGAGAAAAAGAAAGTTACGGAAAAGCCTCCATGGACAGATACCACAGGCAAATACCTACACAACATCTAAAGATGTTGACGAAACTACCAAATAGATCCATCATCCCGTGCCTACCACAGTTATCGTGAGATAAGAAATAAACGTAAGCAACATCTCAAGACTTCTCGTCTCCAATACAAACACGGTTTAGCGGACTCGGCCGCAGCTTACCACAAGAAGCCTATTGTTTACGTTAAAAGAAGCAGTGTGGCGATTCTGTTTGTACCTTCATTATTGCGAGCAGACAGGTACCGCGCGCCAATTGACTATGACAAGGAGTGTATATTTATTGAACTATATACTAGGGTCCTTGCTCTTGAGACCAATTTACCACAGCTGAATTGATTTCAAGAGTTCCATAGGATTCTTGCTTAGCTGATTTTAACGCGACGGTGACTCAGATCTTCGAGCTACACAAGGCAATAATCCCATTAAAGCTTCCGGTCCTGATTGAATTCATCCAAAGCTGTTGCAGGAATTGGCCACTGAGCTTAGTGGTCCTCTCATATACGTGTTTTCAGTATCGCCTTATCGTATCGTCTTCCATTCGGAATGGAAGGAGGCAATAACCTGTCCGATGTTTAAGGGCGCTTACAGAGCTCTACATGCGAACTACCGGTCTGTCAGTTTGACAAGCGTACTAGTTACGTTGTTAAGAAGCTGATAAGGAATTAGGTGTGAAGCACCTGAATATATCTTACCTACTCGGTTTTTGCACAAAATGGAATCCGCAAGGGATTTTCGTGTTAGAATAATCGACTTGTAGCTCGTGAAAGCTGAGCCGACGCGGTAGACAGTGGACACGATCTAGACTTGCTATTCGTGCACTTTTCGAAAGCTTTTACATTGTTCCTCACCTTGGACTCTCACTGAAGTAAAGATTTTAAGGTATATCTGGTCACACTCCTAAATGGTTATCTGCTTTCCTGAAGTTGAAGGAACAGTTCGTTAGGGTAGGTTTTTGCCTCTCGCTCAGGCAAGCTGTCCATAGTGGCATCACGCAGAGCTCGGTATTGTGGCCATTGTTTTTCGCGATGTATGAAAATTACTTGCCGTGGGAGCCAGCAGTGTCCTCACTTATGTTTGCTGACGGCCGTAAGCTCTGGAATATTGCGGATATCCCGGGTCTCCTGAAGCGATTCCGGGTGCCACTGATAGGCTCTGTAAATGGTATACCCTATGCTTGATGTCCGTAAATACCGCCAAGTGCTCGGTTCTGCAAATAGGAGCTGCCAATTTTCCCAACGAATATGTTGTCGGCGGTGGTGAAATCCCTGTTGTCACTCAGCAGGCTGATTTAGGGGTCGTGCAAATATTAGCACTTCATTCTGGCAATAATTTGAAGAAGGCTGCTTGTCGGGAGTTTCGTATGATGTGGTTTTTTATCAGCCGCTGTTTTGGTATCCTAACAGGGTACCTTGGGTAGGCTGTGGGAGTGGTCAACCTTATGGTTCATGCCTATAAATCAGGCGAAATGTTCTGTCCCCCGCATTGGGGTGTTATTTCCTCAATGTGCTATGTTGTTGGTGGAAGTGAAATACTTGTTGTCACTCAACAGGTTGATTTACGGTCCTATACTCATCAGCAGTTCATTCTGTCTACTGGGTGCTTATCGGGGGTTTCTTATGATGTGGTTTACCGGCCCCTATTTCAAAGGGCTAACGACTAGTTTGTTTGTGAAGCTATTCTTGGCATTCGTCCGACCCCACCTGAAATATTGTATCAAGGGTTGTCCCCCATATCATATTCGAGACCAAATGGTCTTGGAGGGGGTGTTATGAGTGGGTGCTCGGTTAGTGCACGGTTTACGGGGACGGACACATCCAGAAAGCTTGCGTAGTTTGAGGATGTATTTCATGCACTACCGAAGGATAAGGGGGGGGGGCTAATTCGCACTTACCGTATACTGACAGGCAACAACGGCCCGAAATTGTCAGGGCTATTTAGTCCCGCTAACTTGCCTAATCTCTTCGGTCACACAGTGAAACTGCATAAAACACGGTCAGATAGGATTAGGACGGAAACTCCTCTGTCGCGCCGAGTTAGTGGCCGCCGGAATTTGCTTCCAGCTCATGTGGTTAGGGAACCTACGGTTAAGGATTTTGCGCGTCTGTTCTATGCTGTTGGGTGTCAACACCAAAATGTTCCTTTTTAACTGATTCATCTTCAGTTTTCAGTGCATTTTATGATTTAAATATCTTAGTATTCTTCCTGCTTAGTTTTAGCTTCTTTTTTATTTTTACTTTACTGTTCTCCCTTTCTTACTTCACCTAACCCGCCCAGTAGGGACTGCTAGGAAAGGATACGTGGGCATTACTTGGTTGGACAGGGTGTAATGCGGTCTTCGTTTTAGGTCCATCTGTATGTTCAAGTCTACCAACTCCTGGTTCAATGACCCGCTGAAGAAAGAGCACTCACTGGATAATCTTAGTGTTCCAGTTCCACTTGAACTTGCACTGGAACTTCGGAGTAAAAATGAAAAAGCCTACAAACATAAGTTTATTTCTCGCGTTAAAAGTCTGTGCGTGGCTATAAAAGCCGAAGTACGATGGATAACTATTATGTACATCCTGACTGTTTTAGCCAGACACATTTTCCGTGACCTGCGGAAATTTTCATGACAAATCTAGCAAGAATTACTGCATAACATAGGTTGAGGCCGTAGACAAACTCAGCGCTGAAATAAGTTCCTCATCATCCGACACACTTCCCCTATCTTCACCCACAACCAAATTGCCTCACCCTTTATTTGATTCCACAAGCCTATATAAAGAGCTCCAAATACTGAAATTAAAATAGCTAGTGGACCGAATGGTTTATTAGTAGTCTATCCGAAGAGGTGCATGGATATTTTAATTACAGTGCTGACATACACCTAGCATCGGTGTTTAACGATTGGTACTATCCCCGACACGTGGAACGCAATTAGATAAACGCCAGTGTCTGAAAGATGATATCAGAAGTGTCGAACAAGTTCACGCAAGTCTGTGCTATTAAAGTTAATAGAAAACTGTTGGTCCCCGACATTTTACAGGAAATCATACTGATGATGTCATATCATTTGCCTATAAACATTTGATGCACTTTCGTATCTTACTGGGTAATATATGCAAGCGGATACCGATCTTATTTCTTGACTGTATCAACGCATTTAGGGCCCTGGATAGAATAATATTGCTCCACATGTTGTCCGAAAATTGCTGCCCTTATATAGGTGACATAAATTGTGATTATTTTAAATTTACACATGTTTCTTCAAGCTGTGCGGAAACGGTCGTTTTGCTAATTGACGTAGCGATTTTACGTTCAAATAGAATGCGGCCTCTTCCTTGTACAAATCTCCATCTCACGATTGCAAATGACAAAAGTATACCTTGTTCCTCTACGGTAAAACATATCAGAATTTATCTATCCCACAAATTATCGTAGTCTAAGCATATCATTTAACTTAAACAAGTTAGAGACATCTCAATTTAGTGTCTATTGCTCAAAATGGCTGCGGTTTTTCATGAGTTAATTCTTAGGGCAGCAAATACACGTATTTCCACTTTCTGTTAATCTGTTATTTGTCTCGCATATTTTAAAAGGGATTTGGTCTTTGTGTCGGTTCGCCAAGACTTATCACTCGTTGCTCTGGACTGTCGTGTTCAAATGCTTTGATTTGTTTTTGACCCCGATTCACTTATCCCACTCACACCTCTATTAAGCTCTCGTTGGCCTATCATGTGACCTTGCATTTGATTGGTTGCAATTCGAACCTCTATCGATTTAATTGTACTGCGCGTGTTTGTGGACTCTTCTCTCCATACATATTTTCCTGTATTGCTCTGGTCTGCAACTTTTACTGGATGCAACAAATTGGCGTCGCAAGCGGTTAACTGGAACGTAATGAATGAAGGTTGAGGCTGGCAATATTCATCCGGCTAACGCATGGTGATACGTCCAAAAAGACCATGGCATTACGTCCCAATGGAAGCTTACTATCAGTTTTAGAGACGTAAACTTCCACTATACGCTTCCTGCTGTTTATAAGAAAAATTACAACCGTAACTAAACCGGGTATGTGGATATAATCATTGGAGTAGCTGCTGAAAGTTTGAGCGGAAGGATGTACAGTTAGCTGACCAAAATGCTGTTTGTAAAAACAATATGGCACAACTGTGATTGGTGGAACGGAATCTAGTTCCATGTCTGGACAAAGGGATTTTTTCTTAACTTCAAAAAACACACGACGGATATCTGCCGAAAGCATTTTGGGTTCTTAAGTTGTTCAGCGGTGACCGGAGAAGTTCTAGTCTATATTTTTTATTTGTAGAAACTACTAGAGAAATGGCGCGGGAACGACAAACCTGGGCAAAATGACCGGTCTTACCGCAATTCCGGCACCTTTCACACTTTTCAGGATATGAGTTATCACTTGGATGACGTTCAGTGTTTCCCCAACGGCAACAATTATTTCTAGCGGAGGATCGCGTCAGAGAGGTTGTAGAATCCAAATGGTCAATTTCAGTAGCTCCTCTTTTAGAGAGGAAACTTTGTTTTGTTCCGTGACTGCGACCTTCAAGTGCTTAATCAACATATAATTGTGGACAAATTCCCTCTGCCTTCTATCGACGAGTTGCTGGTTGGTTTTCAGGCGCCAAACTTTTCTCAAAGCTGGATATTCGCAGTACATATTGCCACATGCGACTGACTTCAGATTGCCGACATTTGACTGCTTTCCTCACGTAAAACGGTTTGTATCTATACAAAGCGCTAACAGTACACTTTAGTAGTGCTCCAGCAGCTTGGCAGAAAATTGTTATTCTCATTATCAGATCTCAAAGGATGCGTTGAGTATATGGATGATATTTGTGTCTTCGGTAGTAACCCCACCGAACATCAGGAAAACCTTCAAAATGCGCCACATAGACTGAATGAACTAAATCTCCGCCTGAATACCAACAAATGCCAATTCGCTGTAACGGTGGTCGAGTTTATTGGACATGTTATTTCTACCTCGGGTATTAAGCCTAATGTGCAGAACACCAGAGCCATTCCCGATTGTCCAAACGATGCAACGTTACACGGATGAAACATTTCTTGGGTTTGTGTTCTTATTGCCTTCGACAGTTACCGAATTTTTCGACTATCGCTTAGCCGTTACGGAGGTTGACGCGCCGGAAGCAAGAGTTTCATTAGGCCACCGAACAAGACAAAGCTTACATGACCATAAGAGTGATGATTGAATACACTCCCACGGTAAAGGTCTTCAATGAGCACTGCCCAACTTTTGTTTCAACGGATGATTCAGATGTTTGCTTGGGTGCAGTTCTGTCCCAGCTGCGTGATGGTGAGAAGAAAGTGACTGCGTACGCATCACGTACCGTGCCTGATCCTAAAGGAAGTTATTCCACCGGCGAGAAGCAGTCCCTCGAATGCGTCTGGTCTGCGGAGAAATGGCAATTTTACTTATTCGGGCGTCGATTTACTTCGCGCACCGATCATTCTGCTCTTACGTTACTAATTCGCGGTAACAAAGCCCAAAAGTCGGTAGCTTGCGACGCTGGTTCTCATGTTCACTGAAATATGATTTGAAAAATCTACTTGATGACATGAGACAGCATCAAGCTTGTTGGCAAGATGGTGTCAGACACTGTCTCGTAAATAGTGTACAAATCTTGTTGATTCTCTCTAGTAACATGCGTTCTCTTCTCGGTTTAATCGTTGCGCTTACGGTCAAAAACATACGTATATACATATACAGGTGTTATGGGAGGACGATATTATCCAACTCAGTACCTAGCGTGCCATAAGGACAAATAAACCTAGAAAGCCCGCATAATCGTGGAGGAGGCGTTATCAGTTACTTCAAGCAAGTCTGGTGTAAATCGATAGCATTATTGTCTACATACTCAAAATCGAAGGTAGCAGTTGCCATTTAATTGAGAGTTGAACAAAGATTTGGAACGATTTACTTGCTGGGTTAGTAGGAAATGTCTATATAGCTCCATACACACTAAGGCTCAAGTTGC
>CALYDF020009631.1:0-10623 GCA_944474145.2 Dicrocoelium dendriticum
CGGCATTCAAGCCGGCTATACTGAATTGTCAGTTTCAGAGGGTGACCTCTTAGTTTAGTGTTGTGGTTCAATTCCAGCAGTGGACGACAAATGTGGTTTGGGTTCTTCAGAATCTGGTAAACCATTATGAGATCCCCCCGCAAAAGCCGATATCGACTGCTGTAGATTCTTAGAGATTTCAGTCTAAGCTGATAGGGGAGATGAAAGAGGCCCCTGACATTCTTGGTTGCCTTCGTTGAGGAGTCTCGAGAGCAACGAGATCCTGTTTCTGCCACGGCTGCCATGCCTGAATAGCATATTCCACGTGAGGTCGCACGTAGGCGTTAAGCATTTGGGGAAAGATTGAGGGTTCAAACCGACCGAAGGCTCTGCGAAGAAGGCCGAAGTGTTGATTTCCGGTTCTCCTCGCCTTCTCTGCTTGTTTTGAACACCCGAGATTTTCCTGCACCAATACACCAAGGTCACGCTCCTGAGAAACCTTCGCCAAGGTGTGGTCTCCAATCTTGTAAGCGCTCACCGGCTGCTGACGCAGATGCATCACTTTGCACTTAGCTATGTTCAATTGAAGCATGTCCTTCTTTGACCATTCTGAAATGCAATCTAGGTCATTTTGGAGCAGATCCTGATCTGGCTTGTTACTAATCGCCCGCCAAATCTTGACAGTCATCGGCGAAAAGCAGGAAATTTGAGGAGATGACCCTTGCCAGGTCGTTGATAAACACCAGGAATAAACGCGGCCCCAGCACTGAGCCTTGTGGGACACCACATTCCACCTCAATTGGGTTAGAAAGTGATCCCCTAACACGTACTTGAAGCTTTCGTTGGTAAAGGAAGTTGCCAATCCAACCAAGTACAGGATCTCCGATTCCGTAACTTTGTAGTCTTTGAAGTAGGATGCGGTGATCAAGGCGGTCGAAAGCTTTGGAGAAGTCCAGATAGATGACATCGACTCCGACCCCGTCATCGGCCACTTCCGTCCAACTACCTCGTGCAATAAGTAGGTTGGTGGGGCATGACCGGTGTTGACGGAAGCCATGCTGTTCCAGTACCAAAATGTTGCATTTTTCTAAGTAGTCCATTAAAGCCTCAGCGAAGACTGCTACCATCACCTTCGCGAGCACAGGGAGGAGAGTCCCTGGACGATAGTTTGCAGGATCGGAACGGCTACCGCCTTTAAAAATAGGGGTTATAATGCCACACTTCCACATAGTGGGGACTTGCTGTTCATCAAAGCACCTTTGGAAGAACTGTGACAGTGGTTCAGCTAGCTTGGTGGCCGTAGCCTTCAGTGCCTTCGGGCGGATGTTGTCTGCTACTGGACAACTATGCTCACGCAGTGAGAGGAACTTCCTCAGCACAACTGATGGGTTGAAAAAACATTTGTAAACAAAGGTGTCGGTAATGTGCTTGATATTATGGGACAGGTAGATGTTGCGAGTTCGAAGATTGGGGCGTATTGAAGCCGCAGGGCATTAGCTGCTTCTTCGGCGCTTTGTACTCTACCGCCTGTCGTGAAAAGTGGGGGGATTCCATGCTTCACTTTACGAAGCCTATTGACATGCCTATATAGCAGTTTGTTGTTTGCCATGAATTTTTTGGCTAGGCTCTGTTGATAAGTTACTTTGTCCTCACGCACAAGTGCAGTGCAATGGTTGCGATGGGTCAGGAAATTTTCCCAATTCTCTGAGTCGGGGTTAATCTTGTAGGCATGCCATGCTGCATCCCTTATCGCCAGGCATTTTCGAGTCCTACTCCTTATAATTGAAGGCATTTTCGCGGGAGGAAGGGGTTTGGTCTCTGATGCTCTGTTGACGATGTCGCTGAGTCTATTAACGAACTCTGCCCAAACGTTGTCAAGGGGACTTTTGTTTGAGAATTCCCAAGCAGCTGCCTCGGCGAGTGCTTTTAATACGTGGTAGCGTATGATTGTACGAGTTAGTTCGGAGTGTTCAGATGATACTCTGCATAACACACATAGTTGAACATTATTACTACATGGACGCTGAGACCTAATGGACTGTCCATCAATAACTTGTCAACCATGTGCTCTAAATTCGTGAGCACAAGGTTCAATATGGACGGTTTGTTTGCTGTCCTGAATCTAGTGGGCGTGGTGACATGATTGTACAAGGGAATATTAGCGATCAGTTCATGCAGGTCTGCATTGAACTGCTCACTGGGTGATGCTGGAACATCCAGATCATGTAGATTGAAGTCCCCGGAGATGAGAATGTGGCTGTACCCAGTGCGTGTTACTCTGTTCAGGCCACTATCAAGCGGGAATCCATTTCCAGAGTGGACGTTGGGGGGCGGTAAACGACAGCTACTAGACACGTGTCGTTGTGTCTCAGTCGGAGACGGCACCAGAGTGAGTCAGTAACGTGTGCTTCCAGATCATCAACGGTTGTACATTGTAGATCGCTGCGGTAGTAGAGTAGGACCCCACCTCCTCTGCTGGGGCGGTCGTTCCGGATGAGTGACATTCCGGCTATCTCAACCTCATCCGGTCCATCCCGGACGGCATGTGACAGTGTGCGGCATTGTTAGTACGGATGATTGTTCAATACCAAGTGTACATTCATCAAAATTTCCTCTATGACTGAAGTGGCAAAAATGAAGGGGATAATGATGTTGAGACTAAAGATGCAATCGATCCTGCAAACATTGATATACGGGCAACAAAATGCGACATTTGCAGCGTGGAGGCAGCGGGAAATATTTGCATTGCAAATGCAGAAGATGCGCGCGAAGTTGAAGAATTACAAATGAAACCACATTTTGGCACCATGACACACACATAAACAGATTTTATGCATGTCTGTCAGTTTCCTGTTAAGATCTGCAATCAAAAGCTCGCCATGTTAGTCCTGCTCGGATCTACTGTTTTGCCACACCTCGGTCATGAGTTCAATAATGGTTCCACCTGGAACGAATACAAAAGCTGGACCTAAGAATCTAAAAATGAAGTGATATTTTTCCGTATTTACAAAAGTGAGCAAAGATTGCGAACGTGGATGGTGTATTCTTCCTTAAAAGAGGCCCTGTTTTGTTTCGGCTGCAGAACGTTTTCAAAAAGATGAGTTATTTTTTCGATGGATGCGGGTTTCAGATACTGGTGGAGACTAAAAACAAAAGCATGTGAATACGAACCTAGTAAATTGCTTGGTCCGTCATTCCTCAACCGCAAGGAGTTAGCGAGCCGGCTAGGTGAAGGAAAGACAAGGGAAAAATGGAGTCAGCACTGGTGGAAAAGACGTGGCATAAAATGCAAGCTAGAATACTTCATGTTGTCAGATTTAACGCCAAGCTAAATATGATACTGTGTGGTCACGGAGAAGACATTCAGAATGACAAAGGTGGCCAGGGAAACAGACGGAGTTTTCAGAATTTATGCGTTTGTTTGTTAATTATGAACCTGTTCCTCGCGAAAGTTTAGTGGCAGTTCAGCCCGGAAGGAAAACCAGCGCTTTTTCTTTGTCCTCACCCGTGCAAAATGAATTAGCCAGCAAGTTGGTAAAGTAGATAGGAAAGGAACTCGTGGATCAAGTCAAAGAGAGCAAGTCTGATTTCGTATAGCACTGCCGATGTATCCCATACAACTTGGATGCGTGAAAATGAAATGACAGCGGTGGAGTCAATTCTCAGTCTCATTGAGACCAAAAGCGAAAAGGAAGAGAAAATTGCGTGGTGGGTATTGAGAGACCCGGAGAATGATTTAATTCAGATTGTTGACTGCCATGGCGACTCATTTGACAATGTAGCTGTTATGGCGGGCTGAATGTTGGGTGTGCCGAAACCTCTGCGAAATCAACCCAAAGCTACATTTGTGCCATGCACTAACTAATTCCTGAATCTGGCTTGTGTTCATGCAGCTTCTGCGACCGTTCATTCTGTTACACTTTTGGTACGATGAACCGGATATTCTCTTTTTCATTTCAACCTTGCTGAAATGTTTAAGTATCAAGTGGATGTAAAATATAGCTAGGGTAGACTAGCAGGCGTTGTAAACCTCGTGGTGAAGAAATACACGGAATTCATCATTTCTCTGAAACACTCCGCAGAATAACAAAGTGCGACCAACAGACCAGATGCATCTTCAATTCTCTCCTCGGTATTTTCGTTTCCGGTTATCTTGTTTCTAAGTCCTTGGAGATCTGTTTCCATTAAAATCAAGGATACGCAGATATGTCTAAACAAAAGGGCTGGATCTGCAGTAAACTTCTGTCAAGCTTACAATGTTAAGGGTTTACCTTCTTCAGAAGAGGGAGAAATGGTTGACATTGCAATTGATGAATTCAAAAGACACCACGCTGGATTGGGGACAAGCATGAAGCGTCGAATCCGCCAAAACAAAAGAATGAACGGTGAATAATTGTTTGAAATATCGAGTTGATTTGACGAGGAGTTAACGCAGCAGATACTGTCTGTCGCAGAGAGTTTGATTTATGAAATACCACAGGTTTCAGCAACAGCATGATTTTGCAAACAAACATGTTTCAGTAACACTGTAAAAATGCTTATCGAAGCTAAGGAAGATACGGAACATATGAATTCATTGCCGAGAAAAGACCAGTATTTTGTTAAAGTCTCAAGCGACGAAAAATGCAGTATATCTTCTAAACTTTTGAGCTTCACAGTGAAATATCACCTTGGAGAATCTGCTGCGCACCTCACATATTCAAACCATTAGGACAGCCAGCCGTGAGAGCACATTCACAAAACGTAAGCTTATAACAAATTACCTTCAATCAACAATGAACCAGATAAGGCTGTCGGATAGGTAGCTCTCCCGGTGCAATGAGAAGTAGCCAATGGATGGATTTTATTAGTGTTATCAATAGTATTACCTCAAGTAGTACACGAAAAGTGTGTCGGGAAATTTTGCACACGAGTGTTGTGACAATTCAAATACCTGCATTAAAGTAACACTGTAAAAGTAGCTCCTTGATTGTTGTTATATGAAAAACAATATGAAGGTCTGTTTGCGTATGTGTGAATGTACAGATTCAACAACTGCCAGGGGGCGGCAAGTGTACGGCCGACCAGGGCGGCAAAAGCAGTTGCTACGCCAGTGACCGGCTATATAAGCTATTACCTCTCGATAACCATTCGAGGATAGCAGTCCGCTTTGAGTGAACTTCTGAGTAGCGGTGTGTAATGGGCGCAAATTCGGCGGAGCAGATTCCCCTGGGAGGACTAACTAAGATCTTCACCATTGTGCGTTTGAAGAGCACTGCACCAATTCTAACCTATCACAGAGATTAGTTCAATTAAATTCATTTGATTACGAAGCGAATTCGTTTGTTACCCTCTCAAGTTCGTGACGTTGGCATCGACCGTGATTGCGAGCAGTCGTATGGTGGCGTCATTATTCGGCCGGACTTCGTCAGTTGGAACTGGGGGTGGGTGATGTGAGAAATGAAGGCAGGTGTGGCCGGACGTTCTCCCCCGCACGGTGACGGGGTGAGAATATTAATGTCTGAGGACACCGACTGCTGGTTAGGATGTAAGCTGCGCCAATGTCACGGCCGATGGTCGGTAAAGCAAATCAGAGTACTTCGGTCAATGGCAATGACGTAAATAGCCGACGTCTAGGCGCTTACCCACGGTAACTATTGCGCGGGGGACAAAATTGCTTTGCGCATGGAATGGCCGATTCGCAGTTGGCTGTGGTGTGATCGGGAAGCCGCATGTCAACCAATGCACATGAACAAGCTGACCGGTGTGTACTAACACAATGAATCAGTGCATAATTTAGGTCTCGGCAGTGCGGGAGCCGGCTCGCACTTAGTTACAGATCAAAAGGTACACAGTTGTGTTTCGCAAACGATATCTTCCGACATAGGTTTATTGAGAATTCACTCCAACAAGCGCTGACTAATGGAAGTAGTTGAGCATGCCCTGGAAAGTGCTGAGGAAGGGCTTCCTCATGCTCATAAAAGAGCTTGTGTCACGAATCAGTGGTGGTTACTGCCTCATTGATTCTTGTCTTATTGATGAGTATAAGCGTCTTCCAACGTGGAATGCGATTACAATATTCCAAAAGACAAAAATAGCCAATACAATTGTTCCATCATGCTCAACTTGAGGTAACTCATTTACAGTCAGTATAAAAATGCAAGAAATGGCAAGTGTGCCCATATTCGATGTCGACGCCATTGTCGAATACTGTTTCCTTTGACTGGGATATCCGTAACATATAAATGACGTGGAGCACAGCAATATGAACAATGAAAAGGGAACAATGAATTCTTGCGGGTTAAGAAGAGTTGCTTTACAAGTCACGTTGGCTAGTTGGTGGGGATATAGATATAACTGAATTGTTCGTCCCGCGTCTGAATGGACACGTAATTCCCAATCAAAACCCGAAGACGCTGGCCCCTCACAGGACAGAGAGAAGACCGAATCGGACGAGCAGAGCAACAGGGATGTATTAGCGAATCATATCGTTCATTATAAAAGTGAAATGGAAAGTTCGTGGATGGTATTTAAAGCGCACTTGGAAAGCTCTGGAAAGGTCGGTACAACAAATCAAGGAACGCCGCTCTCGCTTTAATCGGCCGCTTCTCCCGGTTGCCTCTCTGTTCGCCCCAATCAGGGCGGGTGAGTTTGGATCGCCTGCAGCGGCGATGGGGTCCTAGCTTGTTCGAATCGCGTATTCCTTCCTAACACTCCTCCCCTTTGAGCTGTGTTGTATAATTTCAGCTTAGGGTTGACTTGCATGGGTGACACGAATTTGCGTTGCCGCTTCCGCCTCTGTGCTGTAATGTTTCGAGGCGAATGTTGTGGTTGCTGTGTTGAGGAGTCTTCGCCTCACCCGCGTCGGCCAGTATGTCCAGAGGTAACTGCGCTGCTGGTAGTTGATGTTACAGTTGTTCTCCAGTCCCTGCCTCTAGCAACTGATTGGCATGTCTTACCCAAATTGCCGTCCCAACCTGGATACCGTAGATCACGTTACCACGTTTGTATAGCACACGGTCCATAGCCCATTTAGGATAGTGGATGCGATAATCTCTCGCCAGAACTTGTTGGCCAACATTAAAGCCTCGCTTCCGAGCACCTTGTCGGATGTTGAATTGACGCTCCATCTGATAGTTGCGGGACAGTAACGGATCCTTCCTGTGTTTGAGCACATTATGCGGCACACGTATGTTCTTTTGAAACAAAATTTCCGCCGGAGATAGTGCATTCGATGTCTGCGGATTGGGAGTTGTGCGATACATCAGAAGAAATGCGTCGAGAATCTCCTCCAAGGTACCTTTCCCTTTCATTTTTAGCGAGGCCCTTTTGAGTCTATCCACAAGGAGTTCCGCTTGCCTATTCGATTGTGGGTGAAAAGATGGTAACCTTACGTGGAAGATCGCCTTTCTGTGACAGAAGACAAGAAATTCAGAGGAGGTGAATTGTGTGCCATTGTCCGAAACCAACGTGTGGGGAACACGGGAACGAGAAAATATCTGTCGGAGAGCAGAGACAGTGGCTGCTGCGGTGGTTCTCACCATTGAAATCACTTCTCGCCATTTACTGTGGACACCGACAACGATGAGAAAATGTTGACCGTCAGTTGGACCTGCAAAGTCGACGTGTACCCTTGACCATGGTTCCGTTGGTATTGGCCAGGACTGCAATTCCGTATTCCATGGCTAATTAGATTCACTGGCACATTGGGGACAATTCTTCGTTAAATTCTCCATCTGGGAATCCATATAGGGCCAATACACATGGCTTCGTACCAGCGATTTCATGCGATTCATTCCTGGGTGGCCAGTATGAAATTGTCGGAGGACTCTCTCTTGAAGGATGAGAGGAATGACGACGCGATCTGAGTACAGCAGACAATTGCTGACAACTGATAGTGCTTGTTTTCCTTGGTGGAATTGTTGAAGCTCCGGCGTTGTGACTCACTTAGGCTAGCCATTGAGGTGAAAAGCGATCACTTGTTGTGGGGTAGAATCTTGATTGGTCGATTCCTGCACCATTTCGAACGTTACTGTTAAGACATTAAAAATGTCAGACACAAGTTGATGTACTTGGGGTGCTACGGAGATTTGGGCAACTATCAAATCCTCTGGTGCTTGATATTGTGTACCGATTAAAGGAGATAACGCATCTGCTTGACCAATGTTGGCGTAGAATGATATTTGACGACGAAATCGTAACCAAGTAGAACCGTTGCCTAGCGTTGGAGACGACTGGCCGTGCACATTGGAATGACTTTCTTTGATCCAAAGATTACGACCAAGGGTTTGTGATCGGTTAACAGCGTGGATTTTCGTTCATACAGCATTACGTGAAATGGCTTGACTGCAAACACTATAGCTAAACCTTCTTTCTCTATCTGCCCATAGTTGCTTTCCTCTGGGGTGAGTGATATGGCTGCATGTGCCACAGATTTCTCCGAACCTTTGGGGAAAATGTGGGATATGACTGCTCCAATTCCGTAGTCTGACGCGTCAACAGCAACTATAATCTCCAGCTCCGGATTGAAATGCGTTAGCAATAGGTCAGAGCACAATACAGACTTGACATTATCAAATGCGGCTTGACATTCAGGAGACCACATAAATTTGTGATCCTTTACCAGAAGTTCATTGAGTGGTCCTCGTAATCGATGCATTTCGGGCACAAAGGTGCTGTAATGGCTGATCAACCCCAAGAATGATCTGAGCTTCGCGACATTGTCAGGGGGAAGCATCTGTTTTATGGCACTTATGTTGGAAGGATCCGGATGACGGTCATCCTTGTCGATGATGAAGCCAAGATAGTTTACACACTTCATGCCGGTATTGCACTTTTCTGCTTTCAAGTAAAAAGCGTAGTCATTAACACGGTGGAAAAATGCTTCCAGTCTTTCCGTCAGCTCTCGAGAGGTAGCTCGTTTGATTATGATGTCGTCCAAGTACGCTGCGACTCCTGATAACCCAGCTAAGATCGTATCTATAATTTGTTGAAAATTCGCGGGAGCT
This sequence comes from Dicrocoelium dendriticum, assembly GCA_944474145.2. Taxonomy (NCBI): domain Eukaryota; kingdom Metazoa; phylum Platyhelminthes; class Trematoda; order Plagiorchiida; family Dicrocoeliidae; genus Dicrocoelium; species Dicrocoelium dendriticum. The sequence goes on from CALYDF020009631.1 coordinate 8,967, forward strand.
GATTTCACAACAAACCGCAAACGGTTGAACTAGTAAAAACCTCGGTGCGTATTGAGTGCCAGCAACTCCTTTGAAACATCGTCGACTTCAATTTGAAACTAAGCATCTGATAAATCTAGCTTTGCAAAGTAAGCGCCACCACTGAGTTTTGCAAATAAAACTTCTGGGACTGGCAAAGGATAATGGTGCATTTTCAAAACAACATGCAATCCCGTAGAGTAGTCAGCACAGATACGAACGGTTCCACTGGTCATCTCGACGACAACAATAAATGCCGCCCACGCTGAATAGTTCACAGGTTGGATGACGCGGGCCAGCTCCAAATGATCAAGTTCCGCATCAACAATCGGAAGCGCAGCGTATGCTACCGGTCGTTTGGGTCGGAATACCGGTTTGGCACTGTCTTTGAGAGTAAGGCTTGCTTTGGTCTTTGTGCATCTTCCCAAGTCGTTGCGAAACACAGACGGAAATTTCCTTCGTAGCTGCTCGATCAGGTTGTTGTTTAGTTCGTCACTTTTCGAAGAGGGTCTCGTATATCCGAGCCGGAGGGTATTGCAGACTTGACTCAGGGGAATGTCGAACAGGTGGAGCTTCTGGATCCAGGCGAGTCCAAGTAGGTTCAAATGTGACAGGCCCGTAATGTACACGACACCGTTTGCGCGAGTAGCGCCAAAAACCACTTCACATTACACCTCACCAATGAGATTAAGTTGACCTCCTGAAGCGTTAAGTGCAACATGTGTCGTTCGGCTGATTGACGGAGCACCAATATACCGCCAAGTTTTGCTGGAGATAATTGTGATATACGAGGCTGTATCTAGCTGAAGACGCACTTGTTGCCCGTTCAGGTGAACTCTGATGTACTTTCTGCGAGCCACATGTTCATCAGACTAGGCCGCTTGAACCGTACTATATATGCTGAATCTTTTGGGAACGTTTGAATTCGGTCGCGTATATCTTGTACGCTTAAACTGCGGTCTGCATAGGCAATGCGTTTCCTTATGGCCCCGTTTATGACACTTGTGGCAAACGTGTTGCAGGAACGGACACACTCGAACAAAATGCCACTCATCACATCTCCAACGGGCAGTCGGGGGCTTGGGAATCTCTCTGGACTTTTTATGACCTGTTTCACTTGGAAGCGGTTTCTTTGAGGTGGTTTTTAATACGCTAAGACTTGGGGTTGATTGTTGCTTCTCCAGCATAAGCGTGTCATGCTTGAGGTTCAGCAATCGTTGGCATTCAGTAGTTATGGTCTGTAGAGTCATTTGCGGGTCTTGTTCAAGTTTACTCAGCAGCCTGGTGCGAATCTCTGCATCCCGTGGGGAATGTAGGCCACAGATAAAAGTCAGGCATTTGAACTGATCTGCCGTGATGAATATGATGTCGAATTTTGCGCACTCGCGATTGACGATGCCAGCGTAAGTGACGTAGTCATCAGCGTCCGTCTTGGTGATCTTCAGGCATTGATATCGCGTGTTGAAGATGGATGACTGCTGTCCAAATATTTGGCCCAAGCATTTGACAGTCTCCTCAAAAGTGCAGTCTGGAGCGTTCTTAGGCAAAATATAGTAGATATACCTGGAGTTCTCTGCTGTTCCAAGTTTCATTAACAGCCATCGGACTTTCCAATCGTCATCATGGTCTCTAAATTCAA
>CALYDF020009632.1:0-10679 GCA_944474145.2 Dicrocoelium dendriticum
AACCATAAGGTCACCGGTTCGACTCCGCGTAGGGGTGGGCGTCCTCGCGGTATACTCAGCCCGCGCGCGACTGGTGGTGGTCGCGCGGCAGCGAAGCGCCGTTACGGCGTATAAGCTGACACATTTTTTCATTTCGTTGCGACGGTGACCAACGGAGCGATCAGTTCTAAGTAGCGCGTAGCCAGGTAAACATACCTCACCGTCCGTGATATCCAGAGACAACCACGTTTCAGTGAAAGCAAGTATGTCGGGACGAGATTTGTCTACAAAGTAGACCCAACTCGTGCACCTTGTTCCTTAGGCTACGCACGTTGCTAAGTACTACCTCAAGGAAGTCGGCACGACCATCCCTGGGTCGTGCGCCATCAGGATTGGTTCTGATAGGGTGGAAAATAACTTCCGGCTGACCACCTGAAAACCCACCAGACGGAGGCCTTGCTCACCAGCCGCCCGTCTAGTTTTGAGGTCTTTGATAGCCTCCTTTAACTTCAACCTATCTGCCAGTGGTAGGTCTGGCTGAACGCTGACACCACTACCCTTAAGTTTGAATGCAAATCGCAGTAACGATTTGCGTTCCTCCGAGGTAGAAAGGACTACGCGAAGTAGTCGGGGTCGTGGATTTGGCGCAGCGATAGGAACGTTTCCCAATCTGGTCAGCTTTCTGACAGTGACACCAGGGAAACCAGGTGGAAGCAGCTTGCTGACACACAGTTTCAGCAACTTGATGTCATCCAAGATGCGTTCCCTTGGGAGAACGGCCTCAGATTCAGTAACGTTACGGAATATAACGCTACTATCAGTGAAAGAGTCCGCACGACGGGGAGTGTTTACCCCACGTGCCTTGGAGTCGACACCTGTACCAGCTGTTTTCACCACGGGCGGTGGGACTGTCCCTGGCTTTCCAAACGACGCCGAAGCAACGGTAGCGTAGGTTTTCCGCTCTATTGCCGGCGTCTTACTGGTTCCTGGGTCTTCAAGCCCCTTCGAAGTTTTACGAGCAGATCTTGTCCGCTTCTTCTTTTGGCTCACTGGAGCAGGGGCCGTTGACTTTGTATCGCATTGAGCAGTTACCAGCATTTCGTCAGAACAGGTTGGTTCACCGGCCGAGACAGTCAGCGTCTGTGGAAAGCTCTGTGTGCAATCGTCAGACGAGTTTATGACTGTCAAAGACGGCATCTCTTTCGATGCCGTGGCAACTATTTCTCTGGGTTTAGCAGAGGGCTTTTGGTATTTCCGAACCCTATTTTTCTTCACTTTGATCGGATCATGAGGACCGCCAGCAATGCTACCTGGATTGGCCGGTAGGATGGGCGACTTTATGACCGATTGACAGACCCCAGTGGATGGATCGTCAGCAATGTTGCCGGCTATTGCTGTGTCGTCAAACGAAATACTTAGGGATTTTAAAATTAAATCCATTTTCGTACCGAGCGAAGCAATAGAGGCGAGTTTAGCTATCGCCAACTCAACATCTGCCAACCTTGAAGCCAACGCTGAAAGTTTAGCACCGGTGACAGCCAGGCGCGTCGATCTTTTAGCGCAGCATTCGGCACAGCTGAAAAGAAAGTGGACGCTTGATGGTAGCATTTTGTACTGGTCAGCTTGTAGGCCGGTACAGCTTTCGTGATACCAGCGGCAGCAGACGTCACACTGCATACTACCAGATAGTTCAAGTTCAAGCGGGACTGGAACGATAGGATAGATCCGTGAGTGTTCCTTCTTCGGCGGGTCGTTGAACCAGGAGTTGGCGAACTTTGAAATACTGATGGACCTAAAACAAAGACCGCATCACACCCTGTCCAACCAATTAATGCCCACGTATCCTGCCCTAGCAGTCCCTGCTGGGTCGGTTACGTGAAGTAAGAAAGAGAAAAAAGTAAACGCAGAAGGCAAAAGAGAAAGTGGTAAGAGCTAAGCAAGTGGAATACCAAGATATTTGAGTCAATAAAAAAAGAACTGAAAAAATGAAGGTGAGTCAGCTAGGAAAAAGGAAAGGTTTGCTGTTGCCACCCAAGAGCATCGAGCTGGCGCGCAAAACCCTTAACCGTAGGTTCCCTAACCACGTGATCTGGAAGCGAATTCCAGCGATCTATAACTCGGCGCGATAGACGAGTTTCCGTCCTAATCCTATCAGACCGTGGTTTATGCAGTTTCAGTGGGTGACCGCGGAGACTAGGTAACGTAGCGGGACTAAATAGCCCTGACAAGTCCGGGCCAATCTTACCCGTCAAAATACGATAAGTGAGAATCAGGTCCCCTCTTATCCTTCGGTAGTGCATGGAGTACATACCCAAACTGAGCAAGCGTTCAGGATACGTCTGTCCCCGTAGACCCTGCACTAACCGAGTGCCCACTCGTAACACCCTCTCCAAGTCCATTTTGTCTCGGTTAAGACATGGTGGACAAGCCTGAATACAATATTCCAGGTGGGGTCGGACGAATGCCGAAAATAGCTTCACAAACAACTTGGCCGTTAAGATTCCGAAAGAGCGGCGGATAAACCACATCATACGAAACCCTCGACAAGCAGCCTTCTTCCAGTTGTCTCCAGAATGAAGTGCTGATGCGTGTACGACTCCTAAATCAACCTGCTGAGTGACAACAGGGAGTTCACCACCGCCGACAACATATCGGGTGGGAGGATTAGCAGCTCCGATTCGGAGAACAGAGCACTTCGCCCTATTTATGGGCATCAACCATAAGATAGACCATTCCCAGAGTCTATCCAAGGCACGCTGAATTGCCTCAGGACCCCCGGGATATCCACAATATTCCAGAGCTTAAGGTCGTCAGCAAACATTAATGATGACACCCCTAGCTCTCCCGGCAAGTCATTTACATAGATCGCGAACAACAATGGCCCCAATACCGAGCCCTGCGGAACGCCACTAAGGACAGCTTGCCTGAGCGAAAGGCTACGCCCCACCCGTACGCACTGTTCCCTCCCCTCAAGGAAGGCAGACACCCATTGAAGGGCGCGACCAGATATCCCGTAAGATCTCAACTTTAGTGAGAGCCGAAGATGTGGAACAGTGTCAAAAGCTTTCGAAAAATCTACGAATAGCACGTCTACAGCGTGGCCACTGTCTACCGCTTCGGCCCAGCTTTCACGAGCTACAAGTAAATTAGTCTGACATGAAAATCCTTTGCGGAATCCATGTTGTGCAACACTGAGAAGGTTGAATCGATTCAGGTGGTTCTCCACTGAATCCCTTATCAGCTTCTCGAACAACTTGACTACTACGCTTGTCAAACTGACAGGCCGGTAGTTCGCGGGTAGAGCGCTGTCACCGCCCTTAAAAATCGGACAGATGATTGCCTCCTTCCATTCCGAAGGTAGGCTGCAGCTGTCCAGCGATATTGAAAATACGCATGTGAGCGGACCACTCAGCTCAGTGGCCAGTTCATGCAACAGCTTCGGATGAATTGAATCAGGACCGGAAGCTTTAGAGGGATTAATGCCTTGCAGTAGCTCGAAGACCTGAGTCTCCGTTATGCTAAATTCAGCTAAGCAAGAATCCTCTGGAACTCTTGAAACCAATTCAACCTGTGGTAAAGAGGTCTCCCGAGCAAAGACCCCAGTATACTGATCACTCAGTATACAAGCCTTGTCATAGTCAGTTTGCGCACGGGTCCCGTCTGCTCGCAATAAAGCTGGTATAGACAGTTTTGCCCCGCTGCGTCTTTTAACGTAAGCAAAAAACTTCTTGGGATTAGCTGCGGCCGAGTCCGCTAAACCCTGCTCGTATTGGAGACGAGCAGTTCTGAGATGTTGCTTACATTTATTTCTATTCTCTCGATAACTATCATAGGTACTGGCTGATGGAGCTGCTTGGTAGGTTCGCCAGCATCTAGACCGTTTCTTGAGTAGGTACTTGCCTGTGGTATCTATCCATGGAGGCTGTGCCCTTAACCCTCTTTTCCTAATGAGTGGAATATAGGGAGCGGAAACCTCCGTAAGGTATGCCTTAAATTTATCCCAGGCTAACTGGACAGAGTCAGCCATCGAGATCTCACAGTTCAGAACTGAAGCCTTAGTTCGCATTGCACTAAAGTCCGCCCGCCAAATATTCGGAAGTAATTCAACAGCGGTCTCTTGGTGCCTTGAAAGAGCACATCGAAAGGATATGCATGCGTGATCGCTGGACCCTAGAGGTGCACCGCATGAAACGTCAGTCACGAAGTCCAGGGACTTAGCGAAAACCAAATCCAAAGTAGATGGTATTTGGTTGTCCATATACCTAGTGGGAAAGTCAACGAACTGGTGCAAAGGCACTTGGAGAGTCAGTTCAAGGAAGTCTGCACCGAATGTTCCTAATGCCGAATTGCAAGAAAGATCGGCCCAACAGACTTCCGGGAGGTTGAAATCCCCTAGAACTAAACACTTATTCGCAGACTGAGTGCGAATAAAGTCAAGTATCCCCCTGGAGGAACTTCCAGGACTTCTGTATATCACTATAACTGTAAACTGGGTAGAGGAAGTGCACAAAACAGCCGATAGGGCTTCAACAGTCTGATCCGACGACTGGAATGTGCAAGTCCTCAACACATCTAAGTTACAGCTCACATACAGTACAACGCCTCCGCCTTGGCGACCAACGGAGCGATCAGTTCTAAGCAGCGCGTAGCCAGGTAAATATACCTCACCGTCCGTGATATCCGGAGACAACCACGTCTCAGTGAAAGCAAGTATGTCGGGACGAGATTTGTCTACAAGTAGACCCAACTCGTGCACCTTGTTCCTTAGGCTACGCACGTTGCTAAGTACTACCTCAAGGAAGTCGGCACGACCATCCCTGGGTCGTGCGCCATCAGGATTGGTTCTGATAGGGCGGAAAGTAACTTCCGGCTGACCACCTGAAAACCCACCAGACGGAGGCCTTGCTCACCAGCCGCCCGTCTAGTTTTGAGGTCTTTGATAGCCTCCTTTAACTTCAACCTATCTGCCAGTGGTAGGTCCGGCTGAACGCTGACACCACTACCCTTAAGTTTGAATGCAAATCGCAGTAACGATTTGCGTTCCTCCGGGGTAGAAAGGACTACGCGAAGTAGTCGGGGTCGTGGATTTGGCGTAGCGATAGGAACGTTCCCCAATCTGGTCAGCTTTCTGACAGTGACACCAGGGAAACCAGGTGGAAGCAGCTTGCTGACACACAGTTTCAGCCACTTGATGTCATCCAAGATGCGTTCCCTTGGGAGAGCGGCCTCAGATTCAGTAACGTTACGGAATATAACGCTACTATCCGTGAAAGAGTCGGCACGACGGGGAGTGTTTACCCCACGTGCCTTGGAGTCGACACCTATACCAGCTGTTTTCACCACTGGCGGTGGGACTGTCCCTGGCTTCACAAACGACGCCGAAGCAACGGTAGCGTAGGTTTTCCGCTCTATTGCCGGCGTCTTACTGGTTCCTGGGTCTTCAAGCCCCTTCGAAGTTTTACGAGCAGATCTTGTCCGCTTCTTCTTTTGGCTCACTGGAGCAGGGGCCGTTGACTTTGTATCGCATTGAGCAGTTACCAGCATTTCGTCAGAACAGGCTGGTTCACTGGCGGCCGAGACAGTCAGCGTCTGTGGAAAGTTCTGTGTGCAATCGTCAGACGACTTTACGACTGTCAAAGACGGCATCTCTTTCGATGCCGTGGCAACTATTTCTCTGGGTTTAGCAGAGGGCTTTTGGTATTTCCGCACCCTATTTTTCTTCACTTTGATCGGATCATGAGGACCGCCAGCAATGCTACCTGGATTGGCCGGTAGGATGTGCGACTTTATGACCGAGTGACAGACTCCAGTGGATGGATCGTCAGCAATGTTGCCGGCTATTGCTGTGTCTTCAAACGAAATATTCAGGGATTTTAAAATCAAATCCATTTTCGTATCGAGCGACGCAATAGAGGCGAGTTTAGCTATCGCCAACTCAACATCTGCCAACCTTGAAGCCAGCGCTGAAAGTTTAGCACCGGTGACAGCCGGGCGCGTCGATCTTTAGCGCAGCATTCAGCGCAGCTGAAAAGAAAGTGGACGCTTGATGATAGCATTTTGTACTGGTCAGCTTGTAGACCGGTACAGCTTTCGTGATACCAGCGGCAGCAGACGTCACACTGCATACCACCAGATGCATCTGTTACTGGCTCTGAACAGTTAACCTGTCCGCAAGCTGCAGTAGACTCATCAAACGAGGATCCCATAGGTCCATCCGTCTCGGTGTTTAACGAGACAGCCATGTTCATGTGGAAAACAGATTAGAATTACAACACGTATACAATAGGAAAACGACCGCAATAAAAAGGCAAAAACAGGGTGCAAAACGGGATTAAAACTGGGAACAGCCGGAAAAATTACCAGTAAGCGCCAAAGACGCTTTGGCCAGTAACAATTTAATCGATCCAAGATATCTTGGATCAGAGAAACTTTGACAAAAGTCAAATTTCGTTTCAAGTGTTTATTCAAACACTGTTTTCCACGTTATTTCAGCTGAAAAGCTTGATCAGTATGGCACGCCAAAAAATCGAGTTACCGCGTAGTACTCACAGCCCCACTTGAACTTAAGTTTGTTCTTTAGTAACTTCCTTTAATGCATTGACAAAATTGTCTTTGGATATTAAAACATTACAAATTATTTTGCTTTATTGCAAAAGAGGTTTCACGGAGACATCTCTATTCTGTACTACAGAACAGGATGTAGCTAATATTCAGGTGAAGCCGCCAGTATGTAATCAAACGGTCCCACGGAGTGGCGCGTTGGATTCAACCGTAACTCCGTGTATGTATTTTGCGTGTACGTTGGGTCACACAAACAAATGCAACCTACATATCCGCATGTGCGAACAACTGCTAAGTTTACAGGCTTTTACCACCAGGTTTCCCTGGCGTTACCGTCAGGAAGCTCATCAGATTGGGGAACGTTCCGGTTGGTTAACCAAATCCTCGACCCCGTCTGCTTAGGGTGGTCCTCTCCACCCCAGAAGAGCGCAGGGCCTTACTGAGATTTGCCTTCAAGCTCAAAGGTACCAACGTTAGTGTGCAACCAGACCTTCCGTTAGCGGATAGGTTAAAGTTAAAGGAAGCCATCAGAGACCCAAAAGCTCGGCTTGCAGCTGGCGTGCAAGGTCTCCGATTGGTGGGTTTTCAAGTGGTCAGCCGGCGGTCCTTTTCCGCCTTGCCAGAACCTATACTACTTGCGCACGACCCAGGGCTGGTCGTGCCGAAGCCCTCCAAGTGGTACTTAGTAACGTGCGTAGCCTGAGGAACAAGATGTGCGAGGTGGGTCTGCTCGTAGACAAAGCTCGTCCAGATATACTTGCTTTCACTGAAACGTGGCTGTCTGAGAAAACCACAGATGGCGAAGTATATCTGCCTGGCTACGCACTGTTCCGCGCTGACCGCTCCACTGGCCTTCAAGGGGTGGTGTAGCTCTTTATGTGAGTTATCACATCGACGTATTGAGGACCAGCGTTTTTCAGTCTCTCGACAAATCGGTTGAGGCTCTCGCAGTCTTGATTTGCGCTTCTCCGGCTCAGGTTACGTTTGTGTTAGTGTATAGGAGCCCTATGAGCACCTCAAATGGAATCCTTGAGTTTATACGCACTCACGCTGCAAACAAGTGTCTGGTGCTGGGAGACTTCAACCTCCCAGAGGTTTGTTGGGATGGTCTAGCTTGCAGTTCTACTAGGAATCATTCGGTACGGAACTGCTGGACTTAACGCTACAGGTACCACTACACCAGTTCGTGGATCTCCCCACTAGGTACATGAGCAATCAGCAGCCGTCTATTTTAGATCTTGTTTTGGCTAAGTCAATTGACTTTGTAAATGACGTTAAATACGACTCGCCTCTTGGCGCTAGCGATCACGTTTGCTTGTCTTTCCAGTGTTCTTTTATCAGGCCTTGCCAAGCTACTACCAGCTGGTATCCAAACATATGGGCCGCCGACTTCCAAGCGATGCGGGTAAAGCTAGGTCATCGCCTTGTGTGATATGTGAGACCGACACTGTTCTCATAGCCTGGGAAAAACTTAAGGCTCAGCTCGTCGACATTTCTGCACCCCACATCCCACTGGTAAAAGGAAGGGAATCGAGAGTTCAGCCTCCGTGGACAGATTCCGCGAATAAGGGCCTGCTAAAGAAGCGGTCTAGATGCTGGCGAGCATACCGATCAGCTCCGTCGAACAGCACGTTTGACAAGTATCGGTTGGTTCAAAATGAGTGTAAGCTACATCTTAGGTTGGCCCGGCTTCAGTATGAAAATGGCTTGGCTATTACTGCTTCGAAAAATCCCAAGAAATTTTTCGCTTACGTTGAACGACGCTATGGTGCAAACTCGCCCATACCACCAGGGATTCGAGGAGATGGGACCCATGCCTATAGCGACTATGACAAGGCATGTGTGCTTGGTAAGCAGTACTCAAGCGTCTTTGTCCGCGAAACAAATACTCCATGCAAAGAGTTAGCTTCAAGAGTCTCTGAGGACTGTTGTCTGGATAATATTCCTGTAACGGAGTCCCAAGTTCTCCGGTTGCTAAGAGAAGCAAACCCAACTAAGGCTTCCAGCCCAGCTTCCGTTCATCCCAAGTTGTTGCATAATTTGACAGTGGAACTCAGTGCACCTCTCACTTGTGTGTTTCAGTAGTCACTCAACAGCTGTATCTCGCCTACCGAATGGATGGAGGCTGTTATCTGCCCGATTTGCAAGTGCGGTGGCAAAGACCTATCTGCTGATTACAGGGCTGTCAGCTTGACTAGTGTGGTCGTTAAGTTACTTGAAAAATTAGTACGAGATACAGTGGAGAACCATTTAAATATGTTTAATCTGCTTAGCGTCGAGCAACATGGGTTTCGCAGAGGATTTTCATGTCAAACGAACTTGCTTGTAGCTCGTGAGAGCTGGCCTGAAGCCGTATACAGTGGACATGCGGTGTTCACTGACCTCGCCAAGACCTTTGACACTGTCTCCGCATTCGCGACTCTCACTAAAGTTGAGGTCGTATGGAATGACTGATCACGCTCTCCAGCGGGTGTCAGCTTTTCTGGATGGAAGGGAACAGTGTATTCGTGTGGGAAGCAGTCTCGTTTCGACAAGCTGTACTTACCGGCGTTCCGCAAGGCTCTGTCCTAGGTCCGCTGCTTTTCTCAGTCTACGTGAATTACTTGCCGAGGGGGCTTGAGGTACCATCGCTCTTATTTGCTGATGACCTAAAGCTCTGGAATATTGTTGATATCTCTAGAGGTCCTGTGGCTCTTCAACGGGCTCTGGATAGACTCGGAATGGTCTGTTTTATGGCTGCTGTCCATAAACCGGGCAAAGTGTTCAGTGCTGCGTATCGGAGCGTCTGCTTCCTCCACAAGTTATGTGCTCGATGGGAGTGAACTGCTTCACGCGACTCATCAGGTTGACCTGGGTGTCGTCGTCCACTGTTCCACACTACACTCTGGCGACAACTAGAAGAAGGCGGCTAGTAAAGGGTTCCGGATGTTGTGGTTTGTCCGTCATTCATTCGGGACCCTAACTGCTGAGATGTTTGTGAAACTCTTCTCAGCATTTGTGCGACCCCACCTAGAATATTGCGTTCAGGCCTGTCCACCATGCCTTGTCCGGGACAAAATGGCACTAGAAATGGTGTTGCGTGTCGGTACTAGGTTGGTCAAGGGATTACGAGGACAAACGTACCCCGAAAGCCTACTTAGTTTGGGGATGCAGTCAATGCACTATCGAATGAGTAGAGGGGACCTAATCCTAATCTACCGTATTTTGACTGTGAAGGTGGCCCTGGTTTGTCCATGCTATTTAGTCCTGCTAGCTTATCTGGCCTCCGCGGGCATTGTATGAAACTGGACAAACTGCGGTCCGATCGAGTTAGAGCGGACATGGTTATCGCGTCGAGTCATCGAGCGCTGAAACCTGCTTCCAGAAAATGTTGTCAAGGGAGTTACGGTTAAGGGGTTTGAGCGTCAACTATACGCTCTTGGGTGGCAACACGTAACCTTTCCTTTTTTCCTGACTAATTCCCGTCTTCATACTTCTATTCTGTTTTCTTTTCTTTTCCTCGCCGTTGATATTATTCTCCTCTTTTAACTGATTTCCCCTACTTTTTACCTTCGCTTTTTCTTCCTCTGACTTTCTTCACGTAACTGACAGAAGGGACAGCTAATGCAAGGAACGTGAGCATTAAATTGGTGGACCAGGGTGTTTTTTAGGTTGTGTCTGTTTTAGACCCATCAAAAATTCGGAGCATCCCTATCAACTCCTGGATCGACGACCCGCTCAGAGAAGGAACACTTACGGGATTCATCATATCGTTGTAGTCCCACTTGAACTTGAACTTGAAGAAGCTAACGTTATTTAGTATTTTACACTACATACTCAAACAAGCCGGGGAATCTCCAGACTGCTAAACATCCCTCCCCCAGAAGTAACTTTGTACACAGTCTTACGATCTATGTGAGGACTATCCGTCGCGGGACAGCCTTCTGCGGGTCCAGGTGGTGAAAGCTGACAGCCGCTGGGGAGAACCAGGCGATCGGATCCTAGCGGGCTCCCACCCGTGTCCTCCCTAACGGTGTGGAAACGGAAAACATGTTTGCCAAAACGGTTTGTAGGGGGTAGCAGTCCAACGGGAAATGTTCAATGCACAAGTTGAGGCGTCCGGATCCAATGTGAACGTGCGACCGAGTTGACAGGCATAT
>CALYDF020009633.1:0-10646 GCA_944474145.2 Dicrocoelium dendriticum
TACAAGAATGATAAGATATCAATGCTGGCTGTTAATAATATTGGGTTCGGTTACGCATGGATTATCTGCATACGCAGCGATGACGAGTATATTAGGAAGCGAAGCAAGGCTGGTGCCTTTTCGAAGATATGGGGAAGAAAGTACATCAAGTTTGTTGCGCGCAAACTTGTAGTAGCCACCGAATCGTTCTCTAAATATTAAAGATACACTGGTGATTAGACAGCTGATGCATACTGTCCTATCTTTAACCAATAATGACAATTCGTAAGACTAATATTGACGGACTGTCCAAGTGCTTAAAATCAATGTTGTAAACTCTACATTAGTTTGGTTAAAATGGCTTTGACCGGATTTGGCACGGCAACAAATGGTTATTGGATATGTTGTCATAGTTTAGTTCCAGGGGATGGTGGGCAACGGTGATGCAATTCAGCTAATAAAGTTTGGTTGCAACAACGGAACCTTGCTTTGGTACGGATAAAAGTGCAGCGCTTGGCAAGTCGAATTGTACGGTTTGTCTGGATTATGTAAGTTAACAACCTTGCGCAAAAGGAAAAGGCGCATCTGAGGACCCACACACATGAAATAAGTTAGAGCAAAAGGGTTCCATCTAACATTTCGCACCTAGACGTCATAGCGTGATCAGGAATTAAATCAGACAGTGCATTCTCGGTTCGTATATTTTAAACATATATCGTCGGAATAGTAATGACTGAATTCGAAAAAGCATGTAACCGGTTAAAAATGGAGGGGAATAATAACTCCGTTGGCAATCTAGCCGAATCTATTTGGTGGCTAGTTCCAATCTGTACCCAATAATTTACGCAGCGGCTAAACCACTGGGTGTGCAACAAGCATGATTGGGGTTACGCCAGAATGACCTCACCCATAGTTGGCGTTAACTCCTGCTGCACGCATTCATTGATTATTGTGGAATATAATATGGAAATAGAACAATCCATCTACATTTGATTACTCTTCACCCTACGTTCAGTTGTTTAAATAATCGCGTAATAACTTCCAGACCATGGTCGTAAATCTTCTTGGAGTTTCAGTTATGAGTTTCAGTTTCTGCTATGAATATGAGGTACCAGGCATATGATGTCTGACGCAGCTGTTGTTCAGCATGGTTGATTAGTATACGTTGCGCACCTTCAGGAAAGTTTTTCTATTAATAGCACTATCGGTGGAGGTATGTTTCGGGTAAAATATTTTGCTGACTGTTGAAAAGTCGGCCACTAATCGTGAATGGGGTAATGATGAACGCAATTTTGTCAGCTCCAGGGATCCCGTCATTTCCCATTTTGCACTTCTCGTTATGTAACATAAGATGTATGTTTCGCAATTTCGTTGGCTTGCCAATGGGAGTTAAACGAACTATTATTGTGGGGTGGTTCGCATAACTGCCTGAATTCGTAGTGCTGCTAAGTGCACGCTGCTTTGATACAGGTTTTGGAAGGAAGTCGGCTGAACCACGCATACCAGTAGTAACTACTGTTGCTGGTATTTGTCTTGATTGAAGCAAGATATTCACAATCCTAAAGCCACATTCTTTATAATTTGGCGATCCACGGAGCCTCGATATTAATTGCGCTATGAAGTTCTCACCGATTGGGTCTGATGAATATACCACCAAGGATCTTCCACGGGAGTGGTAGTTTTATGAAAACCATGTCGTCTAATCTCGGATGCACGGTGTACAAACATTGTCTTGGCTACGCATTGTCCTGTATTCCTCCAAGACTTGATTGGCATGCTTGCGCATGATCCACAGAAGAGCAGAGAAGTTGGGATGGAACATGACACATTCCGGAGGCGAGCTATTCAAATCAGGACAGATTCTGTCTTATAAACGAAACCTAACACAATGCACAGCGGTCTCGCCTAAGCACATTGCTTCCATTTCGCGCGATGAGTGATGCTGATCAAGTTACAAATCTTAAATGCGTTGCCTATGACGTCATAAATGAGAATTCGCTGGTTAACTTCATTCTGATGTTTTTCTCGTAAAGAATTTACATCGAATCCGGAACTTTGGTGCATATTACCAATGGTACACTATGTACAAACCAGATTGAGATCAACCGCCCAGATAGTATGCATTCAGCCAGTGGAGACTTTGTAACTATTGTCTTGCCTTCTTAATTTACTTTTAACTCAGTGTGATTGTTTCCAGTTGCCTTTGACAGCAACCGTGTCCCAATTACCGATAGTGTCGAAGTATTCAGAAATGCCGGAACATACTGCAGGGTAGAGAAGGACATGGCTGCATCTATTTCAATCGGACGGCCAGTAATGGGTTCCGGTGTATTTGGAAAACCGATGGTATTGACAAGTAAAACCTGGGGTGATGCATTCCTAAAACTCTGCCAAGCTTTCTTCATCAGTTGTAAAGGTGGTCCTGATTGGAATGATGAGGTTTGTTTGGGCAGGCTTTTATTAAATGAAACGATTTTGATGTCCATTGTTTTTACAAGAATTGTTTCCGCGATATGTTAGTACACTCTTTACAAGTTGGATGACCGTATACGATTTACAGGATCACAAGTATCTAGTACATTATAGTGAACCATTAACTGGTTAAGTTGAGCTTGGAACAATTAGAATCAAATCTGCGGAGGCATTGGATTCGTATTCCGAAATATTAATGTCCCTCGGGTTTACACTGATTCAGTAAATAGTTCAGTGGCAGTGTTCCAGGACGAATTATCTTGTTGGTTGACAAGCAGCCTCCTTTTACAAAGCCACAAATATCTTTTTAATCACACTAAGACTTGGCGATTATGACTTACCACCAACTAAAGCCACTGGCACCAGCTTCTCCGGACAATCGCATACATTTCAAAGATGTTGAGGATCACTTCTGACGCAAGCGATGCCATTAAACACGACCAAAAGTGCAACAACACATTTATGCACCCAAGCAACAGAGCTACCCGCACATGCACCCACACACACAGCCATTCATGGATCCACAGATATGACCATATAATTATACTTTGCACATTGTTTGATCATATGATGTACCGTTATCATGTTCATGCTTTTGCAAGCATGTTCCGCGTAATCCAGAAGAAAATATCATTTAGTTGCTTATTTACTATCATGCATGATTCATTCTAAAATAGTGACCGGCGCGACATCGGATCCCCTTCTTCTTTCTTCTTCTTCTTCTTTGATATGAAATTTTGTTAGAGACGAATTCATGACGCTGGAAGACTATACCGCTCCTCCAAACAGATTTGCTATTCCTAGGCCAGATAAATACTTATGCCAAAGCTTCATTCCTAACTGTGCAAACATTATGCAATAACCAACGGTCCTTCGCAGTGAGTGACGCATTTATTATGTTCTAGTCGACATGTAACTGTTTTTCGAAAAGCCATCGGGGAGCCAGCTACGACCTAACGCTCCTTGCATACCCCGGCCAAACAGTGTTACACAATATTACTAAGGCCACCACAGACTTGTTCGTTGATACGTTTATTTAACAGTTCATCAACAATAGTTGGATGGACCTAGGTTACTGTGCAAAACCTTTGCAAACTGTCAAATAGCGTTACAACCCCACCGGTAAATGACTACTCACTGTTTACCTAATTGTCCGACGTTTGCGTCCCTACCGATAGGGTCACCATATAAGAGATTTCCCCAAAGATATATCATCGATCTATGCAACAGCAAACTATTCTCGGACAGAAAATAATTCCTTTATCAATGGATTACATACTTAACGCAATAATTTTCATCCGTAATGCAGCGTTAGAATTCTTAGCGCAACTGTTATGAAATGATATTCACGTAGATTGCATCCACGACAACTGAGTGGTTAACCGTTATCAGCCAATAGCATTCAGAAGCTTTGCTGGTATGCCATTTCAACCTAGATGCAGTTGAAGCGTAGAGCACTCAGCTGCTGCCTTGTTACACGGACATCAGCCATCCGCCCTTATAAGGTGTGTTCGATATACATGAATATATCCCCGAAATTTTGCAATAACTATGACTGTCAACAACGTACTGGGGCGCATATTGTAAACACTAGCATCTGTAACGCTTGTCCGGCAATCCAATCGGCATACCAACAATGGGTACAGCGAAATGCATTACTTCGCACCAAAGCGCATGCATGCGCGCATTTTCTGTCTAACATAAATTACCGATTCGATAGCTGGACAAACGTTACATATCCTGGTATCGCCTGTAGGCGCGCAAGTGCGTTGTTGAAAAGTGCTAGTCATTGCTAAATCCCTGTGTTTGATCCAGGCATAGCGGATTCACCCTAGGTGTACAAGCATTGAACAATAATGGGGACGACAACAAGGACCGGCTCGTGGATTGTCTCCAAATACCAAAACCCTAAGATTCGAAGGTAAGGGGATGTCAGCAATTTGCATCCACAGGGCAGCTGAAGTGACTTGCTCCCTAAAACTATTCGACATTGTAATTATGCATTCAATTTGCATCTCATTTAAACACATTTGCACATAAATGCTTACAGTTCGTTTTGATTAATAAAAAATCAGCCAAAAACATTATGATACATTAACAGTTGAACTCAAGCAGGTGCAGACCGGTCGCGCATTGAGACTATTTTACTAAGCAGCGGTCTCATGGAAGCTGGGCGCATGCAAGATAAGTGGCATCAGCATAGCCCATCTCGAAGAGGTGGGAGGTGAGATATATCTACTTATAACTAGGCTTCCACTATCAAACTATTATCCTTTAGCGCAATATGTATCGTTATATGTTAGGGAAAACACGGCATCGATAGGTAGTTCGTGATCCAGATTAATTATAAACTGCATAATTATTCTCGTACTAGGTGAAGCCGGAAGCTAGTTGTAGCACGTCAGTGTCGCTGTAGCTAGTTAACAACTGAAATGTCCTGTAGCTCAACCTATAAAATCATTGTCAAGTACTCATTTCGTGCCTTCCTATTTCGTCTTTGTTCTCGGTAAAGCAACCATATTTCGTGCGTATTTTCATCATACATCCACAGGCCCCTCAGGCTCTGTCCTCTATCGATAGCTGTGACAACGCCGTCTGGCTCGCCACGAGGTGTAAAACAGGGCACCCTCAAGCCGCCTCCGACTCTTACCAGGTGGTTGTGGTGAAACTGTCTAGCCGCCTACGAAGTAATTGCTTTGGGTTCCGTTCCTCTCGTGCTATGAAGACCCTACGTACAACCGGACGCAGAATCCATGGGAAACCAGACCGGAGGCATATTCCACTAGGAAGCGATTTGCTGAAACTGTGATCCAGTTTTTCTCGCGCGAGCCTAAGGGGTTACGTTCTAGCCGTAATAACAAATAGCTTGCATTTCGTATTATTTGCTCGCACATCATTCCTCGTTACACATTCAGCAAAAAGTTACGTATTAGTATATTCATGTACATCGCATACTGCTAGGTGCTACATCCCCGAACTAAGCGATTTGTGTAGATGAGCGAGTATCAATCATCGAGCTATGATGTCGCTTTGGGACCCACAAAACGTGATTGTGCTTAATGACGGGGGTTAGCATGTTGCAGACGATGAGATGACGGATCTGCATTGGAACTATTTAGTCGCATTGTAGATGGGGGCGATGCTTGTGTGAGTGGGGGCTACCCGCCCCACCATCGAAATGCAAAGCTTTCCTCCAAGATTGGCAGGGATCGCGTCCTGCGCTGACCGTTGGTGGGGATCAGCTGGAAGTCGTTCAGAAATTCAGTTATTTGGGCAGTTGTGTCAGCGCCCTTGGGATCGAAGACGAAATCACGAACCGTAGAGCGAAAGCTCGGAGTGCTTTTGCTAACCTTCGCCTTCTATGGCGGCTGCGCGACATTACTATCGCCCTGAAGGGTAGAGTGTACAATGCAGCGGTACGTTCGATCTTACTGCACGGTTGCGAAACCTTGTCCATTAGATCAACCGACATGAAGAGGCTAGCTACGTTCGACCATCGGTGCCTTCGCAGTTTGGCTCACATCTGGTGGGAACACCGCGTGAGTAACGAGCATGTTCAACGCATTGTTTACGGCCCATGAAAAGGATCTGAACCGCTCAGCACCGTCATTTCACGCACCAGGCTTCGATGGCTCGGCCACGTGTTACGCATGCCAGCCCACCGACTCCCGCGACGTGCGTTGTTTGCTCACCGGGGATGTGGGTGGAAGAAGAGGAGAGGTGGCCAAGCGATGACTTGGTCCAGAGGAATGAAGTCCATCACTTCGGAGCTAGCCTCGGTTGGAGCTTCACGGCTCCCTGGTTTGGATCCAAATGACGGTGAACACGTTTAGGTGGATACACTTGCTGACATTTCAAGGAGCCGACCTCAGTGGCGTTCCTGCTGTGAGTTTCTTTATCCCTCCCCAATCCTTTTACGCTTCCCCTTTATATGCGATCTCATTTCCTAGAGTAAATCACAATTAAAAACAAAGTTTTATTTTTGCCTAGTAGCTGGCTGAAAGCTTACCGGAACGATGCCTATCCGTTGCTGGTAGCTCAGCTGGCATGCAACTGTTGTATCTTTTCTTCATTTGTGTACTGTGTTATATGTATGTATGCATGTATTTCTTTCATGTATTGCGGCACAATAGCGGAGGCGTTTTCCCACCTCTAGCTGATGTGTATAATGATGAATGATGATGATGACCCGCCCCGAAAACACATGACGAGGGCGGCAATTATAGCAGGCTATGTAGCTTGTGAGCATCTGGGACGAAAACATTACAATTACCATACACCTACTCATTAGATATTTACTATCGTCGTATTGCCTGATTGTTGTACATGTCAGCAAATAGTACGATATCTGGACGGACGGAATGTTACTTGCATAGCTTGCACACATATCCGGTACCGGATCCACACTGGAGAACAAAAAACAAAGGAATTTCTACGTTTTGTCACTGCTATACTTGAAGGCTGAAAGCAGTGTGTTGGCAAAACGATTTCTATTATGCTTTATCCGCGTACCAGGGAACATTAAAATCGCGGAAATTGTGTGCAGTTCAAAGTGACTAACACGACGTCAGAATCTGTATTTCGTCGGGGCGGAGAAGACAGACCGCCTTAAGGAGTGAAACACGGTAACAGGTTGTCATAACCAGGAAAGGTGCGCGAAGTGTTGGCGACGAATGCCGGAGAGCAATAGCCCGAATTTTGCAGACAACTACCTCCATATATGTGGTAAAACATCATGCAACACTAATCTGGAATTCATAATCCACGCAAATTCTTTTTCTTCCGGCAGCATTCTGCTTCTTGCATCATGATTACCGTTGTTAAATCACACTGTAGATATTTGTAGCATCATAAAGTGTATGTAAAGAAAGTTACCATCATCATCATAATACACGTTAGCTAGCGGTGCGGAACACCTCATCTACTGTGCCGCAATACATAGAAAAAAAGAGAGAAAAAAGCAACTGGTGCAAACCGGCTGAGCTACCGGTAACGGACGGGCATCGTTCCGGTAAGCTAACAGCCGGCTACTGTGCATCAGAAAAATTACTATGCAAAATGGTATAAGGCTAAATAATGAGATCGTGGTTGGAGGGGGAGGCTAAGAGGGATGGGGTGGGACCAAGAAACTCACAGCATTAACGCCACTTAGGTTAGCTCCTAGCCATATCAGCAAAAGAAAGTTATAAGACAGCACGCTTATAAGACAGACGGCTCGTGAAATGGTTTCCCTTGTTCTGTGATCTGTGTTGGCAATTGTTGCAATTGGACAACCGGAGACTAAGTCTTCTAGTCAAGGTTCCTAAGTGTTTTGATGCCTTCCACATTTTGTCTGTGGCGTACTGCCTCCCCGCATCCTCCACTTTCCTCGCCTCACCAGAAGGGCAGGCTCCACTCTTCCTCCTGCGGAAAACTCTCTGGAGCTCCGTGCAGTATTTTGCAGTATTGCTGTCTTAAAACTGTCGTAAATCGTCGTAAATATGTAATGGTATGAACAACAGGTTAGTATAGTGCACAAAATTCTTTCCTGTACCGTTACCATCTTGTATATTCCAAACAACATCAACACTTCCTTCCAAACCATTAAGTTCCTCAGGTTCGATAGTCAGTGCCTTCACATCTGACTTTTTCGGCCCACAGTCCTTTACCTTCAAACTTCTCTCAGGCAATGAATTCAAGAAGAAAATCGATGTGGGCTCCGAAAACTAGAAAGCCTGTAGTGCGCGCCATCGATGGTTCAATGCCGGGACACAGTCGGGGATAAATTTGAGCCCACATGTCTTCACTAATTTTAGTGGATCCAAGGAGAGGATCGGATTAATAAAATGTATTGCGATTGTGTGAGCGGCAACTACAGCAAGCGCATTAAGGTAATTAACACACACTTGGGCGACCACGATATTGCTATCAGCCAGCCTCGTGACATAATTAATATGGGCTTACAATGGTGGACTGAATTCCAACTGATATAAGTGACCTCCGAAAACGCAATCGTAGCTAGCCGAGACAAAGCCAAAAGCAGGCGCAAAGTCAAGGGGACGGTCAAAATCCATCGATGAAATATAGCTATTTAGTCACCTTCACCAATGTTCTTATCATGCAGAGTGACGCAAATGTTAACGCCACATACACGACCGCCAAAAATAAAGGCACATTTCAACTCCCGTAGTTTGAGCAAAAATTGCTACTCATTATAATGGTGAATGGAGACTAAGAGCAAACACGAAGTTTCCTAAATATTAAACGGAGTTGCCTGAACGTGCTGAACGTCCCAGTCCATGATAAGGAAGCGTTCGTAGTTCAAACTGTCCATTGTGTAGTGTGCAGGCGAAGCAACATAGTCTAACAAGTAACTGCCAAATTGGTCATCCTCCATGGCATGGTGAACCATGAGGCAGATCAGAGAAGAAGCATAGCATACCCCATCACAATGGACGATACCAGGGTTTGAAGTACGGAACAGGCAGTGAGACAAGTCGCCATATTAGTATGTTCATCAACATAGGCACTGTCCAAAATGCCAGCTAAACTGCTGCGCTTGGAAACCTTTACTGACTCTTTCTGTAATTGCTGACGCCAAAGATGATCGGTGGGTATACGGCAAGATCTCGTCTAAAACCGGTTCTGTGTATTGCGTCCTGTGTAGAGCATTCATTCTCCACCTAGTTTCAGCCATTTCCTTTTGCCCCTCAATCACCGTAACTTCTGCAATGTGCAATGCCTAACGGACGCAAATCTGTGCTTTCCAGTGGTCTTATTGTTATCCTTTCTTATGATGGCTAAACTTTTATTGTTGGTATCAGTTCTATTTTACTTTAAACCCAATATTTTAACTTGCACAGCCTGAAAATAACATTCGTTGTGCGGCAACCTCAAGCCAATTATCAGTAATCACACAATGCCACCAATAATACTTCACATGTAATTACTTATTGTTGGCTTTTACCCGTTAGGCATGTCATGAATAAGGTGGCGTAGTAACTTCCTAACGTAATGTTTATTCAGATATTATTGAGCACCTTGTGGCTGATGACCTTGAGCAAGCTTGCTTATGTCCGGCTCCAGATTTCGCAGCAAAAGTCGAATATCTCCTCTTGTGATGGTGTCAATATGTTGCTAATTTTCGTTAGAGAAACCAGGCTGCTGAATCTACATTCAACTATGCAGGTGGATGGAAGACCTAGGAAATATATTGCAGCTATTTCTACAGTCTGGGGCATCAATATATCCAAAAAGCCCTCTTATATAGCATGTATTGGAATCTTGCTAGTGTGTCAATCTTAATCTCTATGAGACCTTCTTGGATTTCCGCCGTAACATTGCAAGGCTGTATATCAAATGAAGCCAATATCTAAATCTGGATCTCCATGTCAATCAGGTCATGAAAATGGTCTTCATTTATTATGGAGTTTCTGTAAATAACTAGTATGTATCATCAATAATGAACTGTGAATAATCTCGACGTCCAATATTCTGAGCACATACTTCCAGCTTTTTAAAAAGAGCGATAATTTGATGTTCGCTCGAGATGAGATTACTCGAAATTATTTGAATTGTCTTATTTAATAAGTGAAGTTGTTCGAAATCGTCCGCCAGATAAAACACATCTGGCGTGGCAGTACACAGTTTTCTTTCCTAATCGTTTCCAGAAATTAATGTACTGACGATGTCCCAGCGTGCAACAAAACGACGAATGCAGTTGCCTTTGGTTTGCCATCTGTTTACAAACCTAGAACCAAGAAATCATCTATATTCTCCTCACACAACTTCTGGAAAAGAGGATCTTGAAAAGATGTGCATTGATATTGTTAAATAGTATTATATATTTTGACAGTGGATCGTGTAAACGCCCTCCCACCTTCTTAGCCACTAGGTGCACTCAGGGAATCATATATTGAATTGCATGGACAGCATGGCGAAAAATGTTTAGATGGTCAATGAATCGTCTATATACCCCGAACATTGCGGTGGCACCACCTGTTGCACCTGAGACTAACTTTCGCATTGAGATGTAATTTTCAGGCAGATGGCCATTGAGTACCTCGAATAAAGATTGGCCGATTTTATAAATTTTATTTATCCTAGCAAACAGCATCTCTTTCACTAATCTGTCGAGGTTAAAAAAGCGGATATGTGCCGAGAGAAGAAGGTTGTAAGATAAAGCATTTTAATCTATGTCGAATAAAAGTTACTGT
>CALYDF020009634.1:0-10647 GCA_944474145.2 Dicrocoelium dendriticum
CTGGTAGCACAATCGTAACAGTAAACGTAGCAAACTGGACAGAAACTGGACAGCAGTCCAGTTCAGGTATTAATGCGTTACTTGAAGCTAAATGCATTTAGTTTGACATTTTTTAATAAATAAATGATTGGTATGCTTTATAAGTGATATTATTTGACCATAACACGTGTGGTTTAAATGCATCGGTAGGTCATTTTATTTGCACAGTTTCGGTTTTGTAACCTTGGTCGCTGCTGCCGCTTGGTTTTGCGCTACCCTTTAGCTCCTTTGATACTGCGTTTCCTCAGGCACACCTACCAGGTTTTCCAGTTATAGCTTGTTTGAAACATATGTATTCATTTTCAGCATGCCACGTCGAAAAAGTTATCAATTAACTGCACTGTTTCCGTCTCGTAGCACCATTTACCGTGCAGCAAAAAGAATGACATCAGGATTTAGCTACGAAGAAGTGCTTCTGTTAGCAGGTAAGCGACAAAAGGGTAAGAGGATTTGTAACATATATTACTTATGATTGCTCACACAGTGCAGCCATCTGATAACGTTACCAACTGCTGTGAAGATGACAGGGACCCCGATGAAGTGGTCCATAACTTGAGAAAACTTATTGCAAAATCTCAGGTACCAGCGTCTTTTGTTCGTCTACTGTCGTGGCTTGTGCAACCGTGCATGCCATTTTTGCCAAAGGATTACCGGACGCTGCTGCGGACTCCACGGAACTCCCGCATACGAACAGGCGAACAAATATGAACGGCATTGTACAAGGTAGGTTGACATACAGTAATCCATGAAAACTACAAAGGCATCATTCGGCAACGCATGGGTGATGCAGCCTCGGATGCTGACATTACGCCACATCAAAACGTGGTTGCATTCTGCACAGCACAAGAGACCGTCTGTTGAGCAAAGTAAAGTATGCACTGCGAACGAGGTGAGTCCACTGCTTCATTATGAACATCTTTAGCCTCCTACGTTGTCCATCGCCGAAACGGATTAACCATCTTGACAATGCCGCTTTCTGCTACTAACGATTTTTGTACCACACACCTTCATGTACATAAAGCATTCTTATACCCCGGTTGTCATTTTCTTTCGCCTTGTGATGTTCTCAGGTGCGCGGTAAGCTCCATTTCGTTTTCTGACCAACAGCTTGAAGCGCCGCCTAGGTGTGTTCCCACGTCCAGCAACTACGGCAACACGTACTGCGTGAACCTTGGGTTCGAACCGTCAATATATTCCTTAGGTACTAAGTGCGTAGTAGTGTGATGTCCGTATTCGGATATCCATGGTAGGCAAGCAAGGTTTCTGGACCTACCGGATTGCCACGCATAGGGGTGAATTTCTATTGGTCAACGCTAGCATCATTTTCATTGGTCCGCCGTAAACTGGACAAAATCCCTTTTTAGCCGTCTCACGGTACAAGATCCTGTCCAGTTTAGCGTAATGCTCTCATAGGAACGTTTAGGAGGCTAATCTGGACAGGATCTGGACATGTGCTACCAGGGAATATACATATGTATTTATTTATTCTCGAATATTGTGCTCCGTTTCTCTTCCAACCCCTATGGTACGGCTTACGCCCATTGCGCTGTACTAACTTATCCTCGTACGTATGGCCTTCTCCGTTCCAACCGCGCTCCTGCTTACTGGCGGCACTGGGATAATTGCTAGGTGTTTCTTGGCTACTACTTCTATCAGAAGGTTTACCTTACCTCTCTTCATATGTATCTGTTCTTCACCTCAGGTTCGCATTTGCCTGTCGGTGTAACCGTATCCAGGCTAAAGACTCCCAATGCACGGCAGTTTTGGTCTCCTATGACTCTGTTTACTAGATTCTGACGGCTTTCAGACTATGGAATTATGAGCGCTTCAGCGTAATTACCCTCATTAACTACTCTTCGCACTGCCGTCCGCATTCATCCGTTCCTCGCCGATTTTCTTCATTTCCTTTTCCTCTTGGAACGTTGCTTTACGCACTGGTTGCTTCCGCTTTCGGTCTCAATCTAGTTGGCCTTAGTTTCACCTAAGCTGCCTCTCGCATTCGGACTGCTGTCATCATCATCGGTTTATCTATGTTTCTCTCCAACAATCGTATTATTCGCTCAATTTTGTAAACACGCTTTGTTATATCGGTCTCTTGACCCTGCGCGTGCAGAACCTTCTTCCTACGTAGTAGTTGCAGTCTGAGCCACACCAGCGACGTGATGTAAAGAACGCGCTTGCAAATCATGTATACTAAGCAAAATTACATAGGTTTTAGAGTATCGTAGTCACAGTTGCATGCCATCAGTCTTTCGATAGTGCTTCTTGATTCATTGCTGCCTGTCTGTTTGGCTGCCTCTTGTCCGTTGCCCGTTTTTCCCGAAACCTTCACAGTTAAATCGGCCAAAACAAGAAGGTTTATCTACTGGCTTAAACACTTGATCCTTCCTCCGGGATATGAAGAACCCACTCATCGTTACAAATGTAGCTCTTTTCGCCATTCTGGAGACGCCACTTTCACGGGTCTAAACAAATGGGTTTAGCTCGCCTCGTACTCACATTATCACAATTTACTCACCTGGAATAATATGTTTACATGGATCCCCTGTTTCACAACGGAAGACAAACAATTCTGTCGTGATTACCTTCACTGCCACGGATAGCTTTGCTTATTCTCACCGGCGTTCAAAAAATTGGTTTCGGTGCCTTACATTTCCGGAAGAACACTCTGATTCTCCATTCAACTGGAGCTTTTCCGATGTCATTTCACGGACAGCTTTGCTGCTCCTCAATGGCGCTCGAATAAATGGCTTTTCCGATAGCCTTTCAAGGAGTTTTCACTTGACCATGAAGACAATTACACCCCAATTATTACTTACATTTGAAGGAATTCTGATTCTATTTTGCGGAGTAAGAAATTCGTAACGATCCCGCATTGGACAAAGAAATGGCATTTTCGCCTGTTATGGACGTATTCAGCCACAAGGAACAACTGCACTCACCATCCCCATGATAAGTCCAGCGTGGATAGCTGGACACGGTCTGCGCAACCGGACAAGTATATAACAGAAGAAGCCAGCCTCTATTAACAATATTTTTACTCACCTGCACCACTCAGCATTCGACTCTACGACACTTAGGAATCAATAACCGGTTTCAACTACTACTGCCGGATCATTACCAAGCCAATCGGTCAACCAACGAAGCAAGTTTGCCGTCAATCGACTGCGAAGAATAACGTGCAAAATTGGTCTGTACGATGCATCATCGGCTTGCACTACTGTTCAACAGAAGCTACGGCGGTGTTCCAGGACGTGGTGGGTTTTCGCCTGACAAGCGTTCTCCCTATAAAAAGCCAAAACTGTCCGCTTAACAACACTGAAACGTGACGGATTTGACTCGCCACTGAATAAAGTCACAACTGAACATTTCACACTGACGCAGTCATCAGATTTCTACATACAACCTGCGAAATCGATTTTATTATGGAGAACGCTTTGACGGAGCACCGAACATTCCGAGTTTTTAATGGCCACTGATTGTGCCCAAGTCTTGCTTTGGTTTCCGTGCTTATGGTTTACTACATGGCGAAATCACGCCGAACTTGGATATTGACAACCGCTACAAGTGACTTTTACTCACCCCAGTGCCATCAGGTTACTTGGTCGGACCATTACCTGACAAAATGTTCACTGGTATGATCTACATCATTTCGGTTATACCGTTCCTTAAAACGATATGTTTTACTAGTCCAAAGCAGCTTGTATGCATATTTGCTCACGCCTTCATAGTTGTGCCACGTTTTACCGAGAATATACCATTTTTTTATTTATATATCAACATGTGACAATCCTAGTGCTACATGGTATAGCATCTAAGCACATGTATTCTTGCTAATGCCTGTGCAGACGTGTCTCGCTTAGTTGCGAATAAACATTTTATATCTGATCATGCCTCCATGGGCGTGCCTCGCATAGTCGAGAATAAAGTATTTATTTATTTATTTATTTATTTATTAATCGCTTGTGTGTCTCGGTCACGGACAACGGAACTCACTTCTGTGTTAAAACGTTTAAAACGGGTGGCTAATACAGTTGGGTTGCCACTACAGTTATGCAGCGCCAAGGCACCCACAGCCATGTTATTAAGCATGTTATGCGCAAGCTGATCAACGCAAGTAGTACGTTGAATCCAATAAAGTTTACTCGGCATGACCAACTAGTTGCCAAGTTCCTTATGCAGTGCATGGATGCAGTACATTAAAATATTGAAGACAGCCCTAAACTATGTGCAAGGAGAGTGCGCACAGAAAAATATGCTGTGCCTTAAGTCTTCCAAGTGTGTTTGCCACCGTGGAAACGGTGACAAACCACCACGTGGAATAATCCTCAGTCGTCTCATTTCTAGGATAAGTGGAATATCTGCGCTGTGCATAACTAAAAAATAAACATTTTATTCTCGGATGCGTCGAGGCATACCAGCTCAGGCATGAGCGAATGGTACATGCAACATGGTGTCGCAACGGGCATATAAAGCTAAAGGTGAACTGGTGTCGGAATGGGCGGAAGGGGGAGTATATGTTAACATAAGAAAAAAAATTGTAAGTTCTCGGGACCACCTGTTTAACTACGAAATAGCAACACTTGAGCAATGCATTTCAGTTAGCTCGCCAGTAGTGATAGCTTCCTCTGTCCAAAATTCAACTTCGTGGACCAACTGTTATGGACGAGTCACTGGTGAAAATGTGAGCAGGAAAGAGTCTCAACCGACTACAGCTGCTCTTCCCTTCGGTTTTCAAGGAGTCGGCTTACCTTGGGAATGCCGCAATCACAGAGGTATCAATTTGCTCTCCATGGCCTCCACGGTACTTGCCTGTTGTTTTGCTCAGATTGCTTGGTGCTCGTAATAACCAGGTTTGTGGGATGCACGCCGGGTCCCTTCGATATCGAGGCTACATTGACCACAGCTTCACTGAGCCAGTTACCAGGACACCGCCATTCGGCAAGTCACGGTGTTCGTACTTCTCGATATCGAATTTTGATTCTATGGTTTTATGTGCTTTGTGGTACTAGTTTAGTAAGAAAGCTTTGCCAAAGTGACGTGCAAACACCGGAGCGCCTTACACGTACTTGACACGAAGGAAGCGTTTTAGAAGCCCGTTGCATCTCTTTAGTATCATCGGCGCCAAAGCAGGGATGCCAACTGTCACCTTTCCTATTTAGCTTCACCACAGATGAAGTTATGGGAAATGCGCACGCAGCTTAGTTGATTACGGCCTTTTTCGAGCTAATATACTTCTTGATTCTAGTAAGCAGATTATGTTCCCCTACCTAATGATAACGCACAAACTTGCCAAGTAGAGATGATTGTCCATAATTTGCACCTTCCATCTAGCAAGAAAGGATCCTGTTACCGATTTTTGTTGTGGAGCTTCCAGAAATTGCACATATATGCAACTAACTGGGAAGCTGAATTTTGTCTAAAATAGATGAGGCCACTGACAGTACGGCCAGTACGGAGTGCAGTTACACAACCTCGTCACGTATTGTGTTGGCGCGACATCAAACCCGCCCTGCAAAATAAAGTTTCTAGTGTGCAGGATCCCTTAACCCTGCTTTACGGCTGCAACACTTGGTCAATCATACCAACAGACATAAAGAAGCTGGTTAGCTTGTACCATTGCGGCCTACGCACTTTGGCTCAAGTCGATTGATAACCTCATGTGAGCGCGTTCGCCGCCTTGTGTTTAATGCAGACGCAGGTGGATCGCACATTACCGCTAGTTCCCGCGCTGGGTGTTGTTTACTAGGCTACGGATGGCGCTTGCCAGCAAACCGACCCCCGCGAAGTGTTATAGGTGGTAGCGAAATCTTATTTAAAGATGGGATCGGATGGCAATCGATTACCCTCTCAATCGAACCGTAGTTCCTCATAAGAAAGTGGGCTTCGATTGAAGCCTCTGGATAATCGGATTGGGACCCAGAAGACCACCACGTTTCATAGTGTTTATAGCGTGAGTTACTCTGCCTCTTCCTATCCCGCTTGTACTTAGCCTCCAAACTTGATCACACTATCGAGTCATAAGCGTAGTAGCCATTAGTATGTCGTAGCATTTATTATCCTACCATCTCTTCAGCTAGTTATCTTACTGCCTAACATTGAAGCGCAACAGTTGAGATAGCACTCAGCTTCAACTAGTATGCCGGATAACTAAAAAACGCAGTTATTCAAAAGTATGTTCCATGCTTAAAATGACATAGACGTTTAGCAACAAGAAACGGCTGTAAAATGTGACATTGTTGAGCTTTTGCGCATTGATACTTCGATCTTTGTGAAGAAAATATTTTTGAATGTATGATGTGTCCGAAAGATATCTGGTTGGGGCGAAGACTCACATTCAGAACCGGTTAACGCTATGCCAACGGAATGCCGACGAGTAAATTGTATGCCCGTGGCCGCTTTAGTGGAACAAATTTCTTATAGGAAAATTTTCAGCACAGAAATGACTTATGCAGTGAATGCATTTTTGAAGTCCGATTATGTTTCGCGTTCGACGCAACTCGACAAGCAAAAGCGCAGTAACCTCCCTGACCGCACGAGTGTCCGTTGGGCGTCTTTTGAACATCTCACCAACGTTCGTTTAGAGCCCTATCTGAGTCCTATCTAGACAGTTTTAAGCGCAAAAGACGCTTAGAGAAAAGGTGCAAAGCAAAACGGCTTTAAAATGCATGCAAACTGCTAAAAGCTTCAGCTACTTATGCATTCTAGGTTGCAAGCATGCCAACTCTCAAGTCACGCTACATTACGTCTGCGCAAGGATGGAGAAACAACGAAATGTGGACTTCAATCAGCATTAACCATGCGCTACAAAAATGCATACGTACAGTAGAAGCGGATCCCAAAACGTACGAAAGATAAGCCACGTATTCTTTGTCGGAGCTTGCTTAGTCAGAAATACCTGCTGTCCTGTGCATGTCTCGTCCAGGACTCCGGGCCAGTCGTTGGCGCTGACAGGGATGATATTGCGTGTGCAAGAGTTCACACAATTTCTCGAAGTCTATCTGAGACGGGATGAGACGCAAATATGTCACTCAGCCGGAGTCAATTAGTTATGCTCGCTGGTCGGCTATACGGTTTTATTGAACACAAGTGAGGTGTGCAAATTTGAATCACTGTCTTTTGCCACGTTGCCTTTAGTTATTTAATTAGGTTTGCTAGCAATCGGAAACACGTCGAAGCAATGACTGAACGCTTACTAGTGCCGACAGGGGCAGCTGACTGTTTGTAAATGTAACGGTGATTTCTAAATTATGTGCTTTCGTCTGTGACTCGATTCTTAAGCAACGGTGAGCTTATATTAGGTAAACAGAGGACTTTATGCTCATTGCAGACATGCAGAGAGAAGCGTGAAACTAATGTCACAAGCGCATGCTGCACAAAGCTATTTTTGCCGTTTCACATACATCACAAGGCCATGCGCTGATGCGTCTCCTCCGGCATCACAGCAAACGCCAATCGGGTAACCGTGCCGACAGACGACGATGAGGGATTGTTTAAGTGATTTCAGTCACACAAGCATCTCCCGATAAGTAAATAAATAGTTTATTCTCAAATTCATAGACACACCAAATCAGGCATGATCAAGGTTTATAAGCAGTTGTGTAGCACGACGATACTTCGGGTTTAATCATGTGTGGTTGAAACGGCCATGGCGCTATAAGTGCAATGAAACGGTGCATGTTGACGGAGAGTATCATATTCTTGCATTTGCGGGGAAAAGTTAAAATATGAGTCTAGTCGACGTGCCAGTATGTAGTTGTGGGCATTGACTTTATTCAGTGGCGAGTCACATCTGTCACGTCGCAGTGTTGTTAAACAGACCTTTGTTGCTTTTTATAGGGAGAAGGCTTGCCAAGTGAAAACCCACCACGTCTTGCAGCACTGCCGTAAAGCATTTTGAACACTAATGTATAACTGGCAAAGCCGCTTGACGCCTGTTTTCATATTCGATTATTGGCAGTTTAGGGACTTTTATTTTCCTTTGTTAGTTGGACAAGTACTTTGATCAGGGCCGCCATGATTGTTGAGGCCGGTTGAGGAGGAGAGCATCGCGGATAGTCGTCCTGTTGTGTGTCCAACTGAGCAAAAGTGCAAATATTCTTCTGTCTGGATTTTTCAGTTGTATAATTTATGGGAGCGTGAAGATGTGTCCAGCTCTCCATACTGGGCAAGGGTTGGGGCATTTGTAGTTGGGTCCTTTTGGTGTTCAGCCATGCTCCATGTAAGTCCTTGTCGGTGGTTACGTCCTTCTTGGGCGAACACTGCTCCTCAGTCCAATCTCAGATCTCCAAGAAGTTCCGGACCTCGGAGAAAAGGGAAAGTGAGGGACAACCGAGAGAGGACTGCAAGAACAGGCGTGGAGTTAAACATTGTTAAAGTCTTATGTTACAACATTTGAAGTTGAGACAAAAGCATGTACACTGTGCAACAGTGATTATGCTGAAAGTGCCTTTTGAATACCCTATATAATCATTAGCCGTATAGGTAGATTGCTAACGCCTGCGTAGAGAAAGCGCGTTATACCAGTAGATAATCCAGGAAGTATTGGGTTAGCATGAGCCAAAATTTGAGTGGAGAGAAAGCAAAGAGGGTTAGAATATTGTTGGTGGTTGCAAGGTGCATGAACAGCAAGTAGCTAGCGTAATACGATAGGGAGCGCAGAAAAGAACGTGAAAAATTAACAGGTTGCCGCGAGAAAGATTTAAGGGTCAATTGGCGGTAAGACAGCGGAAAGATTGGATGCAGATATTCTAAATGAATAAAGGTTATTGAGGTAGGAGTGGCTCCTAACAAGCACTGGATAATCGCATACGCATGGAGCCAGTGAGCACTAGCTACTTTAAAACAGAAGTGCCAAATTTAAGACAACCGACAGATGGTGGCGCTAGGAAAGACTGCCAGTGGCCAGATGTAGCCATTCCAATAAGACGCTCGGTCACTAGTGTATGCCTATAGGGTCACTGAATGCATCAACAAGCCAGCGAAGGTAAGCATTACAGACATTCCAGGAGAATGTATGATGGAGAGACAAGGAGTGTGTCCTAGCTAGTTTAAGATCTGCGCAGGAGGGACATGGAGCATAAGGCGAAGTGCTGCAGTGGTGAGGAAGATAAGAAGAGCGACAGATAGTGGCGCTAGGAGGGAGTATCAGTAGCCAGCAAATACATTCAGATTAAGCCTATTAATTACCAGTGGATACCTACAGTGACAGCAGAAGTCAATAATCCGGCGAAGGTGTGTGATGCAAATAATTCAAGTGAGTAAGTGATGGAAAGCTAAGGAGTGACTCCTGGCTCAAAGATGTATGTTATCTACAATGATTCGCTGCAGCTGAAGAGTGGTGACATAGGTAATACGAAGGACCGATAATGGTACTAAGGGAGAGAGAGTATCGACGGCTAGCAATGGCATTGGGGTGACGCCATCTAGTGGCTATTGGATACCTAAAGTTTCCCAGAATAGGTCAACAGACAGCAAACGTATGTGACGCAGACAGTCCCAAAGGATGTAGGTTGGAGATAAAAGAGAGCGGCTCTTAGCAAACTACGGATATGCGCAGAGACGCTTTGAACCTACGACCACTAGTTGCCACCATCTAGAGGTTAGGAGGATCGACAGATAATGGCGCTATGAAAATCTTTCGACGGCCAGATATAACCATCCCATTAAGCAGAGTTGTCACTAGTGGATTCCTACAGTGTCACAGAATACATCAGCAAGTCAGCGAAGGTAAGTAAGGCAGACA
Organism: Dicrocoelium dendriticum; assembly: GCA_944474145.2. NCBI lineage: Eukaryota > Metazoa > Platyhelminthes > Trematoda > Plagiorchiida > Dicrocoeliidae > Dicrocoelium > Dicrocoelium dendriticum. The sequence continues at coordinate 9,785 of CALYDF020009634.1, forward strand.
TTTTAAAAGATTACAGGATGGAGAAATAAGGTACGTCTCCTAGTAGCTCCGGATACGCGCAAAGATGTACGGAGCTTACAACGGATCATCGCAGTAAACGTGATGAAAATAAGAGGAACGAAGGGTAATGATGTTGAGAGAGAACCAGTGGACAGCAACTGAATTCGAATTAAGCCTTCTAGTTATCAGTGGATACTTACAGTGACAGAAGAAGTCAACAAACCACGGAAGGTATGTGATGCAAACAATTCAAGAGAGTAAGTGTTGGAGAGACAAGGAGTGGCTCTTAGCGTAAAGGTGTATGCTACCTACAATGACTCGCTGCAGTTAAAGAGTGGTGACATGGGTAGTACAAAGCACTGTTAATGGTACTAGGGAGGAGAGAGTATCGACGGCTAGCAATGGCATTGGGGTGAAGCCTTCTAGCAGCTAGTGGATACCTAAAGTGTCCCAGAATAAATCAACAAACAGCAGATGTAGTTGACGCAGACAGCCCCAAAGAATGAAGGTTGGAGATAAAAGCGAGTGGCTCCTAGCAATCTTCGGGTATGCGCAGAGGTGCTTGGAGCGTACGACCACTAACTGCTTCTAAACAGAGACGGAATTTAAGATGCTCGACAGACGGTGCGCTAGGAAATCTATCAATGGCCAGATAAAGCCATACGAATAAGACGCCTGGACATAAGTGTATATCTACAGTGTCACAGAATGCGTCAACAAGTCAGCGAAAGTAAGTGATGCAGACTTTCCGTAATAGGAGAGGAAAGCCAGAGCCAAACAAGTGAGAGAAGTAGTGGGAATATACGGTAAATGGAAGCGCGATTAAGAAAGAGTATTCAAGGTTGTCGTGCTTCAAAGGTAAG